>SJYC01080620.1:0-12355 GCA_006408675.1 Madoqua kirkii | reverse complement strand
CTCTTGTGATATACAGTAGGTCCTTGTTGTTTATCTATTTGTATATAGTAGTGTGTACATTAATCTCAAGATCGTAATTTACTTGCTTTTCAAGGGAGCAAAGAAAACACCATCGGCCAAAGCTGCGTCCACAAGGCTCCAGCAAGGTGCCTTTCTCAGGCATGACCTTGAACCCAGAGCTTTTGGGAGCTGCTGAGTCCTCGGGGGTTTCTGCAAGGTCATGTCTTTTGTGCTGTTGACCGAAGACCAGACAGGCCACAGGCCAACTGTGCGGAAGTGCACACGCTTGTAGCCCAGCAGCCACGTTTTCCCTGCTTTGACGGAAAGTGCTTTTCCCTTTTTTGCGGGAGGAACACATCTGGCAGAGACCAGTGCTGGGAATAATACACACATACACATGTGTACATACACATACACACGTGTTCACTCATACACACACACCGCACACCACACACACACATGCACAGACACAGACACATACCACACAACACACATGCATGCATATACATACACCCCCCCCGCACTTATATACACACACTGCACACCACACACACACATGCACATGCACACACACACTCATACACACACACCACACACCACACACACACACATGCACAGACACAGACACATACCATACACACACATGCATGCATATACACACACCACCCCCCACACATGCACACACACTCATACACACACATGCACACCACACACACACTCATACACATACCACACACACACGTGCATACACATACCACACACACGCACAGACACAGACACACACTACACACACATGTGCAGACACAGACACACAACACACATGCACGCATACACATACACCCTCCCACACACACACATGCACAGACACAGACATACCATATACACACATGCACACATATACATACACCACCACCCCACACACATACACACTCATACACACACACTGCACACCACACACACATGCACACAGACACACCACACACGCACCTGTCTCTTATACACATCTCCCAAATCATCAGTTACTGAAATCAACCCAGATCCCTCAAACATTGGAGCCGGTGAGGGCTGGGGGTAGGGGGTTCCTGTCTCGTGTGTGGACAGTGGAGTGTTACTAGAAGCTGGGCCCCTCAGAGGGTGTCCCTGGGTGAGCAGAGCCGAAGTCAGGCACCTGCATTAAAGAAAAGACAGCGCCAGCATTCACCCCGCAAGCGTGAGTGTTAATAGAACGTGCTGGTACGGCACCCTCGATGGTGCACTCCACGCATCACTGCACTGAACCTGTGGGAAACCTGTGAGGTCCTCGCACAGTAAGGTTTGCAAATCCTTAATAGACGTTGGCTTAGGAAGCTGAGACTTTCCCAGCGTCGGTGATTACAAACCTGGGCCTCCTTCCCTGAAGGCGAGTGTTTTCTGTACAGGACGGTCCCCTGTGGGACAGGGGAAGATAGCACTCTTTGTCAGGAAAGGAGCACAGCACTTTGAAGAGACGCGCAAGAGATGCGCAGATGGAGGGGCGGCAGGAGAGGCCGAGGCTGAGGGTCCCGGGAGATCCGCTGGTGCTCTGCAGCCCCCAGGCCACGGAGGTCCAGAGAGCGGGCAGGGCTCGACACCCTCCAGCTGCCTGGGGCTCCTCACCTCACTTCCAGAATCCTCAGGGCGGCAAGTTGAATAGTTCAATGAAGACACAAATTCATCTACTTGATGAGTTAATAATGGCAAATTATTAGTGTCACAGACACGGGCGTTGGCATTTGAGCAAAACACTTGTACTGTGATTGTGTCTCATCACAGACACCAGAGTAACCGAAAAGTCAACTGAATGAGCTCAGATGAGAAGAAAGGGAAGGAGGTGAGGGGAGAGGGCAGGCCGATTTGAGCTCAGCCACACCGGGCAGTTCCATCTTCCATTCCAACCAATCAACTCGTTTTTCGGAGTGAGTGTATGATGGGGAAAGACATCTGTGATACACAGGCTGGGAAAGGTCAGACTAAGAGACTAGTGCAGTACAAACACACCGCACACCACACACACACACATACTCATATACACACACCACACACACACATGCTCACATGTACACACACACTCATACAAACACACCGCACACCACACACACACACATGCACACATACCACACACACATGTGCGCACACACACGCACAGACACACACACACATGTGCACACACATGCACATACACAGACACACACCACACACCACATGCACATGCGTGCATATACACACCACACACACACACCCAGAGACCCAGACTACAAGGAGCCCCTCAAAGCAGCCTGAACACCTTTAACGCTGCCCTGGGAACCACAGCGCCCTTTGTACCCCAGCCTGTCTGTGGTTGAGAGCTGATGGAGGCTGCGTAGTAATCGGGATGTTCACTAAGAGACCAGACACACTGATCGTCTGTGAATTAAGTGCGTGACTCAGAGAAGTCATCGGTGCCCTCCCCAGTGTGCGTGTGGCTTGTGGAGGAACCAAGTTCGATTCCAGAGCCCTCGGTTCCTATCAGGATGGCCGTTTAGCCAGCTTTCTCTGGGGCACCTGTGGCTCAGCGTCTGGTGCGTGGAGGGGAGCTTTTGCTGAGGTTTCGCAAGGGCCGTTGAGCTGAGGAGTCCCGCGGCTGCTGCTCTGACTGTGACCGTGATCTGCTTCAGACCCTGGAGGGCTGCTCCAGAAAGACCCCGGAGCTGAGACAGCACAGAGAGAAGCACAGAGGCCCAGCCGGCAGGAGGCCTCCTCCACCGGCCCAACCGCCAGAGACGGGAGGCAGAAACCAGTCTCACTTCCTAGCATGTAGCTCTCGTCTTCTACCAGCCTTTATTAAAGACATTCAAACATCTGGTTTTAACTTTTCTCATTTTTTTCCAACTTATTTTCTGTTAAAAGCATGGCAAATGGGATACTTTGAAAGACAAAAATATTTTAAGCCTGACCAATGAAATAAATGATATGGAAACTAATTCGCTATTTAGACTATTTCAACTACTGATACTTGGATTTCCTCATGGCACTTTGAATATATGTCCGAAGCAAAGACAGAATAATCAACCCTGTGTCTCCACAGAAGAAAATCAGGTGACTGAGGGCGAGCGCCCTGTGCCTGAGGGGCGGCACGGCTGGTCGTGAGCCGCGCCTCGGGGAGCTGGAGAAACAGAGGCGTCCTCAGGCCTCAGACTGCTCTTCCAGGGGACAGCACCCCAGGGCTGCACCCTCACAGAGTGCACACACGCAGAGAGACACACAGCAACACACACAGAGTGCACACAGACAGACACACAGCAACACACGGAGAGACACTCACACAGAGACACACACAGCGTGCACACACACAGAGACAGAGAGACACATGCAAACACACAGAGGCACACAATATACACACAGACACACACACAAGACAAACAGAAGTACACACCACAAACATGCAGAGACACATACAGAGAGACACAGAGCTACACACACAGCGTGCACACAGACACACAGCAACACACGCAGAGACACACACAGCGTGCACACAGACACACAGTAACACACGCAGAGACACACAACACACACAGAGAGACACATACAGAGACACAGAGCTACACACACAGCATGCACACAGACACACAGCAACACACGCAGAGACACACAACACACACACAGAAGCACACACACAAAAACACACAGAGACACACACAGGTACACACACAGCATGCACACAGACACACAGTAACACACACAGAGACACACAACACACACACACAGAGACACATACAGAGAGACACAGAGATAAACAGTAATACACTTAGAGATACAAAGGAATACACATAGAGATACACATGCAATATACACCCAGAGACACACACACTACACACACAGAGAGACACACAGAGCTACACACACAGCGTGCACACACACAGACACACAGATATACATACAAACACACAGAGGTACGCAATATACACACAGAGACACACACGGTGTGCACACAGAGACACACACACAACACACACAGAGACACACACACAACACACACACACAGAAGTGCACACACACAAAAACATGCAGAGACACACACACAGAGACACAGAGATACACAGGAATACACATAAGATACACATACAATATATACCCAGAGACACACACACTGTACAGACACAGAGACACACACAATAACATATACACAACAGATATACAATAGACACCCGGAGACACACACAGACACACACACAACGCACACGTGGGGGTCCTCTACACTCCCTAGCGCCGGACACCAGAGACACGTGGGTGGGCTGAGCCCTGCTCCAGGTCAGCTCAGACCCCCAAGTACCAGGGATGTGTTCCTGACGGGGCCTCCTGTGGACACCAGGGGCCTTGCCTGGCTGACCTGTCAGGCTCGTTCCAAAGGCTAAGCAGGAATCCACGTTTTGGCCCCGGGACGCTGCTCCAGGCAGCGGGTGTGCCCATGTGGTGACCGGAGGCCCTGCGGGGCTGGGGGCGCGCAGGCTCCTCACTGTAGACCCTGCCCTGCCTGGGCAACCTGCCCATGCCTGCTCCAGAGACACGGGGCACTTGGTGCCCAGATATTTGCCTATTTTTCTATTTTCAAGAAAAAAAGGGAAACAGAAGCCTCTCCAAGGAATGTCCAACCTAGTTAGAGAAAAGGTGGGCCGATTCTCAGAAAGCTGGTCATCAGGAGGATGTTGAAAGTGGTCCCGTGCCTGCAGGATGGGCGGGCGGGGTTTCTTCAGAGGCGCAGCAGGGCTGGAGACCAGCCTGCAGAGGCCACGGCCAGACGCCCAGCCCTGCTGCCCACAAGTCCCGGGCAGCTCTGTGGCTCTGAGCTGGGTCTCCTACTGAACCTTTGCTTATTTCCTGTCCTCAGGCTTACTTCTGAGATTCCAACACAGGTGCAATGGAAAATTTTGAGACTCCACTGAGAAACATGACGAAATATCGAAACTAACTAGTGTTATAAAGCAAAAAGTGAGGGCTTTCAAACAGTGGCTCAAGCCTGCTAACTCCTGCGCACTGAGCGCTCTCCCATGAGCCTCCTCCACTGAGACAGGCTGCATTCGGAAGCCCAGGAAACGCGGGGTGTCGTCACGACATCACCTCTTATTAGAATGAGACCCCTTGCCCCATAAAAAGGTGTTTGTCTGTTTCTTTCTCTCTATCAAAGATAAAGGTCAGCTCGTGGAATTGTCCAATAGTTGGCAGACCCTGAAGTTGCAGCTTCGGCTTCAGATGCCCTCCGACGTGCCGTCTTCCCCTGGGCCTTCCCCGGGCCCAATCTGAGCACATCTCTCCTCAAGCCCCCCTTGCTCTGGTGGCAGCAATTTATCTGATATTTCTGTTAATTCTTCACCTTGAGAAGTATGTTAGCAAATGCTCTGTGCCAGATGCAGTTCTAAGAACTAGAAATAGCCGTGTGAACAGGGAGCAGCGCCTGCCCTCCCTGAACTGGCGCCGGAGGATGTTCAGTTGCAACGAGGGACGACGATGAACGCAGATGTGAACAGAGGACACGGGCGGAGGCAACTCCAGACACGTTTATTAGGGCGGCGAGACGGTGAGGCTGGGCAGGGTCAGGACCACAGTTTTAGAAAGACTGTGTGAGAGAGGACTCTTGGCACCCAGAGTCAGGGTTGCAGAGTGGGACCTGGCGTGTGGGTTCAGCGAGAAGGGAGGCGAGGTGTTCGACAGGTGGAGGCCAGGCCTCAGGGTGAGAGAATCACAGGCGAGGGGGTGAATGGGTCTGCAGGCCACCCTGGGGAGAGGTGGGGTCCTGGGAAGAGGTGGGGTCCAAGGGTCAGAATGGCGTGCTGGCCCACCGGGTCTGAGGCAGGCGTGTGCGTGGTGAGGTAAGGGTTGAAAAGTACCCACTGTCAGGGGGCAGAGAGGGGCACCGTCACCCCAGCCGTCCCGTGACAAAGAAGGGCAGGTGGTCTTAGGGAGGCTGCAAGGGTGCGTGTGATTAAGAAGATGCTTTAAAGGCAGGAGAAGTAAACTTTTTCCTTTTTCGTGGATGAGAACTGTCCAATAAAAAGAAAACATATAATGCTTCAGGGAGCGGAAGGGGTGTTCAGTGGAGTGGTGTCCTTGAGCAGAATAAACGAATGCGTTCACCGCGCAGGCGCAGACTCTGTCCTGAGCCTGGATGAGACACACCCGGGACTCCAGGAGGTGGGGCAGCGGCGGCGGCGGCGAGGTGGAGGCTTCTTCAGCGAGGAGGGCCGTGTGCTCCTCCGCCAAGAGCGAGGAGGCCTGCAGAGAGGAGGGGAGCGGCACGGTCTCGGAAGGGTCGTAGCAAGCACCCGTCAGGAAGACGCACGACCCCGGCGCAGGGCTCTGGGTCCTTCGGCGCCGTCTGCCCAGCCGCCTGCAAGCCCGCCAGCCCGGCGCGGCTTCTCGCGGCCTCTCGCCTTGCTCAGGAGCTGAGAGCAGACGTCTCGGGAGGTTTGCCCATCGCCCGGGGCGGGTAGCCCTCCCACGCCTGGTGGGAAGGGCCGGAGGGGGCAGGCTGCAAACAGGAAACATGGACGGACCGTTCAGACCGTGGAGGCCGCGGCTGAGACGCAGGAGGCACGAGCGCGCGGTCAGGCCAGGCTGGACGCCGGAGCGCCCTGAATCCTCTCGTCTTCCGGCTCGAACAGAACAGGCCGCTGAGCTTCCGGCTCTTCTTTGAGATCTGCCTCAGACCACTTCCTCATGGTCGTTTTCTAGACTTTCGGTTGTATCTGAGCTGGATATTATAATATTTCATCAGCTTTTTTATGCTCCTTGCTCTTTCTACATGAAAGCTCTTCTAAACGGCATATTTAACCAATTGTAACATTTGCTGCATTTCATTTATCTAAAACATAATCATTGCCCTAGGGTTTCTTGAGGCCCGGGAGTGAAATATCAGCACTTTAAATTCTACTAAGAAAGATGAAAACTTCCCTGCCCTGAGAAAGAGGGAGAAGGGTGAGAGAGGGGAGGGAAGAGGAGAAGGAAATTCTAAGGGAGGAGGGCAGGAAGGGCCCGATAGAAGCTGGACGCTGGTCCATCCAGCTGTCACATAAACAGTGAAATTCTTCATTCATCCAGTTAATTGGAAACACAACCGCTGTCAGGGATCGATTATCATGACATCTTACTTTAAGCTGTATTTATTTTTACAAAGAACCTTCTTGACTCAAGAAACACACCATTTCACCAGCGTAATGTTCCAGAGAAAATCGTGTTATACCAACACTAGGTCCGTCTAGTCAAGGCTGTAGTTTTTCCTGTGGTCATGTGTGGATGTGAGAGTTGGACTGTGAAGAAGGCTGAGAGCCGAAGAACTGATGCTTTTGAACTGTGGTGTTGGAGAAGACTCTTGAGAGTCCCTTGGACTGCAAGGAGATCCAACCAGTCCATTCTGAAGGAGATCAGTCCTGGGAGTTCTTTGGAAGGAATGATGCTGAAGCTGAAACTTCAGTACTTTGGCCACCTCATGAGAAGAGTTGACTCATTGGAAAACACTCTGATGCTGGGAGGGATTGGGGGCAGGAGGAGAAGGGGACGACAGAGGGTGAGATGGCTGGATAGCATCACGGACTTGATGGACGTGAGTCTGAGTGAACTCCGAGAGATGGTGATGGACAGGGAGGCCTGGCCTGCTGCAATTCATGGGGTCGCAAAGAGTCAGACACGACTGAGCGACTGAACTGAACTGAACTGAACTGAACTGAGATGATATTCAGGCAGAGAAAAGTTAACCGTAAGACAATCCCTGAGAAGGTAACCCAGTACAACCACCAGAACTTCATTCACTAAAGAAACAGTGACCCTGTAAATGAAAGACCCCCCACGTGTCAGACACTCGTCAGGTGAGGGGGCGGGGCCTGACGCTGTCCTGCCCTCAGAAAGCACAACATGAGGTTCTTGAGTAAATGTCTTATTAATTTCCAGTTACTGCAAACTTCGGAGAAGGCAGTGGCACCCCACTCCAGTCCTCTTGCCTGGAAAATCCCATGGATGGGAGCCTGGTGGGCTGCCATCTACGGGGTCACACAGAGTCGGACACGACTGAAGCGACTCAGCAGCAGCAGCGAACTTAGTCCAGGGAAAGAGCGTGCTTGTCATTAAGGGAAGCACTGAGGTCAAGACTGCAAAATTCAAACCGGAAACGTCCCATTTCTTCACACGTCCCCACAGCTCCTGTTCAGCTGATTTCTAGTTGTTTGACGGGACACTATAGAAAACATTCTTTCCAGCCTGTGTGATTGCAAATGGAACATTAATTGCCTGCCTTTCGCAGAGCTCATCCCCTGAGCAGGGAGGGCTTGAGTGTTAGTTTCTGGAGTTCTTTCCTTTGCACAAGTCTCCCCAACAGCAGTCGGGGGAACTCCTGGCTGGAAGCCGAGCTGGGGAGAGGCTGGACCCTCACCTCTCTGGACGCTCCTTCTCCACTTGGGTTTGGAACTCTCGCTTCAGCTGCAGGAGGGTCCCTGCCTCCGGGGTCTCTGCTGGGGGAGGCAGCAGTGCTCAGACCACACGCACACCTGCTGGGGGACCTCCAGTGGGGCTCCCAGCCCGGCAACATGCAGGGATCCCAGGAGACCAAGTCTGGGAGTGCGTTCTGCCCCTGACTCTAAGGTGGTCTTGCTTTCCCGCAGGAGCTTATTAAACTGGTATTATCCCCCGTCCCAGCCCACACCTCCTGGACCACCATCTGTTTGATGGAATCTGATGGCACATTCGGGGCTGAGGAGCACAGCTCCAGGAACTGGAGTCCCAGGGCCCCATGTCTCCAGGCTTCTGCCAAGGCGGGGAGGTGAGGTCCAGGCTCGTGGGCGGCAGGGGCTCCGGGGTCTGAGCTTCTCACGCAGCAGCAGGCTCCCCGCGCCTCAAAAGCACATGCACAGCCTGACTTCTATGCCCTAAGGGCTGAGAATGTGCACTTCTAACGATTTCCAGGTGATGCCCACACAGCTGGTCGTGGCCACACTTGGAGACGCATTATTCCATAGAAAAGCTATGACAAACCTAGATAGGGAGTGTTAAAAAGCAGAGACGTTACTTTGCCAACAAATGTCCGTCTAGTCAAGGCTATGGTTTTTCCAGTGCTTATGTGTGGATGTGAGAGTTGGACAATAAAGAAGGCTGAGCGCTGAAGAATTGATGCTTTTGAACTGTGGTGTTGGAGAAGACTCTTGAGAGTCCCTTGGACTGCAAGGAGATCCAACCAGTCACTCCTTCAGAAAATCAACCCAGAATATTTATTGAAAGGACTGATGTTGAAGCTGAAACTCCAATACTTTGGCCACCTGATGTGAAGAGCTGACTCACTGGAAAAAACCCTGATGCTGGGAGGGATTAGGGGCAGGAGGAGAAGGGGACGACAGAGGATGAGATGGTTGGATGGCGTCACCGACTCAATGGACATGAGTTTGAGCAGGCTCCGGGAGATGGTGAAGGACAGGGAAGCCTGGCGTGGTGCTGTCCATGGGGTCACAAAGTCGGATGTGACTTAGCGACTGAACAGCATTCCACAAGCTAAAAGGTGCTCAGGCCTTCACCTGGACTCACTGGGTGCGCACGCAGCCCGCAGTTCCCACAGCTCTCTGGAGGTTTCTCCGAGGCAGAGGTTTGATGGCGGCCTCGGGGCGCCCCCGGCCCATCCGGCCTCCTCTCTCCTGTGTCTTGTTCACACTTCACCTCATCTGTTTTCTCAGCCTGAGCCCCCTTATTTCTTAGTGTTTTTCATCAGCCCTTTGTTGTTTTCTCTGAGTTTTCCTGCCTTTGTTTACTCAGTTTTCTATTCTTGTCTGTTATTTCCTACCTACTGTTTGCTTCAAGTTTATTTTTCTCTTCTTTTTCTAGTTTCTTGAGGTAAGAACTTGGATTATTGATTTGAAATCATCCCTTTTTTCTAATGTAAGCATTTAGTGCTACAAATTTTCCTCTCAACACTGACTTAGCTGCACTCCACAGTTTGACATGCTGTATTTTAATTTTCATTTTTTATTTCCTTTGAGGTTTTATCTTCCACTCACTACAGAGCTGACCACCCCCACCTCATAAAACCTGGTTAAATCTCACTGTGCCCAGTAAGGATGGACCCCACTGGTACTCTCGTGGTTGGAGACTCAAGGCCCTGCTCGCCTTTGCTCTGGTGGGGTGGAAGAAGACAGCCTTCCTTTTCTTCCCACTGAGACCATGGTGGGGACCATCTTCCAGAATAAGGCCACTATTGCCTTCTGTCTTCTGCGGCCAGACCCCACTGCATAGGCCTGTGGTCAAGGAAGCTTGTTCTCCTTGGAGCTTTGTATTTGTGGCCGTCAGTAGCTCTGGTCGGAGGTTACTGAGCACCCATCCAGGATATGTGGGAGACCCACCTGCCCAGGAGTACTGGGGCCACAGGACTCCTGGGAACTCATCTGTCCAAAATGAACAGGAACTGCAAGGACTCCAGGGGACTCACCTGTCCGGGACGTCCTGGGTCTGTGAGGAAGCTGTGCACTCAACTGCATTCCTCAGTCCCAAGGCCCAAGGCCTGCCTTCTTCTCTCACTTTACCTGTTTGCCGCGCTGTGTCCAAGGTGTTTCAATTGTAAGGGAGGGACCTGGGAGGAATGCATCTCTGCCTCAGACGCAGCGGAGGCCCGGCTCCTCCGAGTGTCTGCTTTCTCAGGCGCCTGCTCTGCGCCTGGGATTCCCGGTGCCCACCTGCCGGTACTGGTTTCAGCACGAGGGCGCGCTTTCCCAGCCGTGGGCTCTGTTGATCCGGGGGCTCGCAGCCAGACTGGACCACGTGTGACCCCCAGCCCCTCTGGCTGGCAGCCTCACCGCTCACCCTCTGCTGCCGCCCTTGCAGAATCTGGAGAAAGGGCGGGAGGCCTGGCTTGCCATGTGTGTGCTGTCTGCACAGAAAAGGCCATCTTCGTCCCCCTTCCATCCGGCTCCCTGACAGCGGTATGAATGAGACACGAAAACATGGGGACCGTGTCTCTCCTCAAACGTCCACCAGCTCATGCGAGCAGCAGCCGGGGCTGAGGACGGACCAGCGTGAGCGCAGACGCTGCGGGCACCGCGTGCTCAGAGGGCTGAGCGGTAGAGGTGGGCTCCGTGTCCACCGGAGCAACGTGGCACATTCCCCCAGCCCTGAGCTCACACTGCACTTGGCCACACAGCCTCTCCCCGCCCCTCGTGACGGGCCCGGTCAGCATGGCCAGAGGAGACTCACAGGTGCTGTGAAAAGCGTTGCGGGCCTCGCGTGGGCTCCGCCTCCGCAGGGGGCAGTGCGTTGCGACCGCGCCTAGACTCGCGCGTGCCGGGCAGGACTGATGCTCACGGCTGCTGCCACAGGGCAGCGGTTATTGTGAGAGCGCCCGGTTACTAGAGTAAAGATTCACACTCCTGATTCTTCTGTTGTAGAAAATAGAAGTGTATGGGGGTTCATATACCACGATGGTGTAGACTCGTATTAAAAAACCTACCCCAGCTTTCAAGCACTCCCCCAAACCAAACAGAAACTGCCCTCAAGATAGCCACCCCACCCGAATGAATAGCGACCTGCAAGCAGGCCAGCAGCTCAGTCAAAGCCTCAGGATCTGAGCTAACTCCCGGCACAACCAAAGGGGCCCAGGTCCATAGCACACTGACTGGAGGCGCACGGTGGGGCCCAGGGGGGCACGCAGGGGGCTCGGGCACTGGGCGCTGCTCGGTACAGGCCGAGGCGGTCCCCGCGGGGCAGGCCTGTCCCGAGCCGATGGGCAGCCCCCTCCTCCCGGGCTCTGAGGACCAAGCCCAGGTCAGCTCCCGCCCCTCGGGGCCCAAGGACAGCGTCTTGGCGTCCCACCTTCCTGCCTAATGGGCTTGCTGCACAGATTGGACTTCCCGGGCTTTATTGTCCCCTAAGGGGAGTGCTGCTGGACGGCGTTCATTTATTCTTTTTCATTCTTTATCTATTATTTACAGCAGGAAATATCCCTGTTTTCTTTCTGAAAATCTGCAGTTATTCCTGGCATCAGCAGAGGACTTTTGACAGTTTCATAAATTACCTATTACTGTATTTCCTGACCACTCGCTGCCCAGGAAGTCAAGACCAAGGGTGAGTCGTCGCTGAGGCTGAGGAGGGACAAGGACGCAGGGGTCACCTAGTTTCCCTGGTTGCCATCCTGCAGGCTGGTGGGCAGGGGGAGCCTGGGGGTGCTCCCGAGGACCACGCACCTGCCTCGTGGGGACCCCCAGGCAAGGGGCTTGGAGCACTGACGCTTCCTCCCTGCACTGCGGGGCAGCCTGGAGCACCCTCTCAGGGCAGCTAGGACTCCGCTTCCCAGGCCGAGTGTTGGGGGTCCTGCGTCCCCCGGTGCAGCTCTGAGTCACGG
>SJYC01080619.1:0-12099 GCA_006408675.1 Madoqua kirkii | reverse complement strand
CCCCCCCCCGGCCCCCCCCCCCCGTCTCCGTCACACCCCTGCAGCAGGGACCGCATGGACTGGGTCAGGCTCAGTAGCTGCTCTGCCTTGGCTTCCTCTATCCTGACATTCAGTTAGCAAGTGGCCCCTTACGAGGCCAGGGTGAGCGGCTGAAGACACTTGTCCTTCACTCCTGTCCTCTTCAGGGAAGGGTCCTCTGAGCCGGCCCCATCAGGCTCTCATTTGACTCCCCTGTGAAGTGTCTGGTTTGTGACCTTGTAAACAATCAGCCCAAGCCTTTCTGTGTTGTGTTTATTCTCGTCATCACTGTGCGGGGAACTTACGACCGACATAGTTTGGAAACTGTGTAAAATAGTCCACTCTCTGTATCAGCAGACGTTACAAATCTCTAAATTTGATTCTTTCTGTAAACGATACTTTACTCCTAAACACTTTGGAGGAATCTGAGTCACTTTCACTCACTCATCAGTACAGCTTCTTTGTGGGGACCCCACCCCGACTCCTGCTGGACGGACAGGACCAAGGCCAAGAGCCTGGTGACCCCAGGGGGCAGCACCCCGAGGGGTCCCCTGACTCCATGCTGCCCCAGGGTGGGTGGGGACACGCCAAGCCTGCCAGGTCCCAGGCTGAGAGACAGGTAGGGCCAGACGACTGCCTCCCACCTGCAGGGAGGCTTCAGGGGAAACTGAGGTCAAGGTCAGGTTGTCCCAGAGGGAAAAACTGAGCTGGCTGTGCTGGGAATAGCCTTCGCCTGTTGAAGAAAGCTTCTGCCCGTGAAGTAGGAGAGTGAGCTGCCGAGGGACTCTGACACCAAACCCCTGACTCACACACAGAGCGAGCTCGGCCGAGTCACACGAGCCCCAGAGCTGCGGGCCAGTTCTGGGGCTGAGCGATGGCGGGACCCCGTGCGGGCTGTCAGGGGGTCACGGTGGTCACAGCAGACGCGCTCACGGGGCCTGCCGACTCGCGATCTGAGCCCATCAGAGGCTCTCATCACTGCCTTGCTCCTGTGCTAGTGTTTTAAGTGAACCCTCCATCTAAATCTTATTCTTTTATGGTGTGAGTGAGGGACCCACCAGCCTTGAAACCCCGAAATTCCAGAATAGAAAGGAAGCGTGAGGCCTCACAGGACGCAGTGGGTGTGTGGCACCATGAAAGCGCAGGCTGCTGCATGCAGGGCGAGGCGGAGCTTGGTCCTTAACAGGCGGGGCTGGGGAGACTCCGAGGCACGAGGCACTGAAGCCGCCCTAACCAGGCGGCGCAGGAGGGCAGGCAGGCGGGCTGCGGCTCGCTGGCCCTGGGGACCATCACATCACCTCGAGCCCGACTTAGCCCTTCGGGTTTCTGCTGGACACGTCAGCAGGAATGATGATCCACTCCACAGGCAACTGCGAGGACCTCCTGAAATAGCCGCAGCAAGCCATCTGCCAATGCCCGTACAGACCCCAAACATTCGAGCTATTTTGCAACCTGGACCAGAACACAGGTGTTCTGCCCATCTCCTACCTTTCATGGAGTGAATATAGCAGTTGTTTGTTGAAAACATGGAAAGCTCAGGATTAATTAAGATACTTCTCTCCATCCTGGGAACAGGGAGCATGTATCTCACAGGTCTGCATGCAGTGTGTGTGTGTGTGTGTGTGTGTGTGTGTGCGTGCGTGCGTGGGCACGCACCTATGACGTGGCGCCCTTTTAAAGATCAAAAGTTTACTCATAGGAAATACAAGAGCAGAACGGCTTTCATCATACGTAACACAAACACGATATTCCTTACTTCAGACACAGTTTAAAGGTACCCTCTTTCTCAAATGTTCTTCCTTAAAACCACAAACCTGACACCAAGCAGATGCGTCAGTGGACTCTGAGCTGGGTCAGGACCTACGTGCTGGGAAACTCAGATTTCCTAAGGATGTGACTTTTTCTGCTCTAAGTGTCAAAATTGCTTTGGGAGAACTCCAAGCCTCTAGTGAATATACAGATGGCTAAGAAAAACAAGCCGAGACCAGATTTTGCGAGGGGAAATTGTAACCAGCACCGGCAAACCCCATTCCACTGTTTATACACAGAATTAGTCAAATAATTTCAGCTGAGTTTCCAGTCGAGTGTATCTCATCTGAATAGCATCATCTCGGGCACTACCGGTAGGAACAGTCATCAGGTGGAAAGGAATCACCCCTTTTATGAAGCGGGCACCAGTTAAGCAGGGCTCTGAGAAGGAACAGCTGCGGCCCCTCGCGTGATGATGGGTGCGAGGAGCTGGGAGCCCCTCTGCCTCTTCTGGGGTCCTGTCGAGGCGGAGCCCCCCTGGGCCGGGCCTTCCAGTGGCGGTTCCCGAGACCCTCCCGCTTTCTGCGCAAAGTGAGTGGAGCAGCTGCCTGGCTGGCGGTTGCCTTGGAAACCGGCCTGCAGCAGCCACCCCGCCTCTCCGGGCTCCAGGGACCATGGACGCACCCCCATGCTGGCCAGGGGCCCCAGCTTTGACCCGACAGGAGTGGGGAGGCCCAGACAGGCAGGCTCAGCAGCCTCAGAGCAGCGCGCCTCGGCACGTGCTCCCAGAGACGTGTCAGGGCAGAGGGATCCCCGGATGTGAACAAGGGCTTGGCCACCAAGGGCTTCAGGAGGAGCAGACCGTCTCTTCTCTGACAAGGAATTTCTGGACGAAAATGCTGTTCATGCAAAGTTAGACAAATATGTACGAATAAGAAGAAAAATTGCAAATGATGGACTCCGTACTAATTTAGAGTCGCAGATTCCTGGACCTGCAACTTAAGAGTTGAGGTGGCCAGATCTCAACAATTTGCTGAGCAAGACTGTCCAGAGGAAGTGGCCTCTGAAGACACGGGCACCGGGCCAGAAGCTCAGCTTCTGGGATCTGACGCCTGGACCACCTCCGGGTCCTGTCGCGGCACTGGGAGGCCGGGGTCCCGCCTTGAGGCTTATTCTGTTTTGCAAGCTAAGTACACTTTTGTGTTACTTACGATTTTTCATGACTGTTCTGCTACATAATGTTCAAGGGATTTTAGTGATACCTGTCTGAGAGAGATAATTAGTTATCCTATCAAATAATGAAGGTAATTTTATTGGAAGTAAATTTTTAAAGCTAGAGAATTGCATTAGCCTGCATTTGGCAAAGTAGATGAGCTAATGTTGCTGCGCATTTCCACTTAATTGAGCACTATCTCATGTTTCCACAAAGGCACGTTCCCAGGCTAAACAGGAACTTTCGGCTAGAAGAGGAGCGACAAGACACACTCGACACCACGGACGTCCCCGCGTCGCCAAGTCCCTTCTCCCCATCCCTGGACCAGCTGCGTGCGAGGACCTCATGAAATTTACATGAGGAAATAACTTTAGGTATGAAGCTTTCTCATTTTAATTGGCTCATTTATAAACAAGCTCATGACCCTTTCTTTGAGACCATAAACTAGGGGATTTTTCATTATTGCCTTTACAACCTTTGAAAGTGGTCTGAAAAAAAAAGTGGTCTGAACACATTTGGGGGAACAATTTTGGGCACTGAGATTTTAATTTGTAAAAAATCACTCATTCATTAAAATGTTAACATAAAAAAACCCTTTCTCCATAGAACTAAAAGAATGAGAACACTACATTAAACATTAAAGAAAATGCATGAAGCCGTTTGAAAGGAAACAGTGGTTTTTCAGTTCACTGCCTGTCCCAGAAGGAACATATCTTTCTGAGCACCTGGAAAGTGCTGGGTAATGATGTGCTGTGTTTGCCAAAGCAGCTCCTACCGTCCTGGTGTCAAGGGATTTGCTTCCTCCACAATAAATGCTGGGTTTATTAAAGCTCAAACTAAATTCAAGGGGAGTGCTTCTAACTGAGACAGGAAAGGAAGGGAATTTAATAAATAACATGCAAGATACACATAGATCCAGATATCTGTAAAACTGATGTAATCAATGTGGAATTTGATTCAACTGGTTTTAATAAATTATAATATGTATGGATATGACCATATATTCATAGATAAAATATTAATAATTATTTGACTATTATGAAACCCTATTAAAACCCCTTCAAAAGTCAATCTTATAAGGAGATTTCAATAAACCAGTACTAAATAAATGAGAATCACAAATAGCTGGAGTTGCTGCCATTTTCTGTTGGAAAAATAGCAAAAGTAAATACACCACATCAGATAATTAGTCATAGATCATCCAAGCAAGCTTGTCAATTACACTTACCACAATGTGAAACACCTGTAACAGGTGCAGGAAGAACCATGGGCGAGGGTTTGTGACAGTGTCCAGAAGGCAGGGATCAAGACCATCCCCGAGAAAAAGGAAAGCAGAATGGCTGTCTGAGGAGGCCTAACAAACAGTTGAGAAAAGAAGAGAAGCTAAAGGCAAAGGAGCAAAGGAAAGATATATCCATCTCAATGAAGAGTTTCCAAGAATAGCCAGGGGAGATAAGAAAGCCTCAGTGATCAATGCAAAGAAATGGAGGAAAGCAATAGAACGGGAAAGACTAGAGATCTCTTCAAGAAAATTAGAGATACCAAGGGAACATTTCATGCAAAGATGGGCTCAATAGAGGACAGAAATGGTATGGACCTAACCGAAGCAGAAGATATTAAGAGGTGGCAGGAATACACAGAAGAACTGTACAAAAGAGATCTTCATGACCCAGATAACCATGATGGTGTGATCACTCACCTAGAGCCAGACATCCTGGAGCCAAAGTCAAGTAAAGCTAGTGGAGGTGATGGAATTCCAGCTGAGTTATTTCAAATCCTAAAAGATGATGCTGTGAAAGTGATACACACAATATGCCAGCAAATTTGGAAAACTCAGCAGTGGCCACAGGACTGGAAAATGTTGGTTTTCATTCTAGCCCCAAAGAAGCACAGTGCCAAAGAGTGTTCAGCCTACCGCACAGTTGTACTCATCTCATACATTAGTAAAGTAACGCTCAAAATTCTCCAAGACAGGCTTCAACAGTATGTGAACTGGGAACTTCCAGATGTTGTTCAAGCTGGATTTAGAAAAGGCAGAGGAACCAGAGATCAAATTGCCAACATACACTGGATCATAGAAAAAGCAAGAGAATTCTAGAAAACTGTCTTCTTATGCTTTATTGACTATGGCAAAGCCTTTGACCATGTGGGTCACAACGAACTGTGGAGAACTCTTCAAGAGCTGGGAGTACCAGGTCACCCTACCTGCCTCCTGAGAAACCTGTATGCAGGTCAAGAAACAACAGTTAGAACCAGACATGGAACAGTGGACTGGTTCCAGATTGGGAAAGGAGTCCGTCAAGGCTGTACATTGTCTCCCTGCTTATTTAACTTATATGCAGAGTACATCATGCCAAATGCTAGGCCTGATGAAGCACAAGCTGGAATCAAGATTGCCAGGAGAAATATCAATAACCTCAGATATGCAGATGTAATGCCACCCTTATGGCAGAAAGGGAAGAGGATCTGAAGAGCCTCTTGATGAAAGTCAAAGAGGAGAGTGAAAAAGTTGGCTTAAAACTCAACTATCAAAAACCAAAGCTCATGGCATCTGGTCCCACCACTTCATGGGAAATAGATGGGGAAACAGTGGAAACAGTGACAGACTTTATTTTTTGGGCTCCAAAATCACTGCAGATGGTGGCTGCAGCCATGAAATTAAAAGATGCTTACTCCTTGGAAGAAAAGCTATAACCAACCTGGACAGCTTATTAAAAAGCAGAGACATTACTTTGCCAACAAAGATCCATCTAGTCAAAGCTATGGTTTTTCCAGTGGTCATGTATGGATGCGAGAGTTGGACTATAAAGCAAGCTGAGCGCTGAAAAATTGATGGTTTTGAACTGCAGTGTTGGAGAAGAGTCTTGACAGTCCCTTGGGCTGCAAAGAGATCCAACCAGTCCATCTTAAAGGAGATCAGTCCTGAATATTCATTGGAAGGACTGATGCTGAAGCTGAAACTCCAATACTTTGGCCACCTGATGTGAAGAAGTGACTCACTGGAAAAGACCCTGATGCTGGGAAGATTGAGGGCAGGAGGAGAGATGGTTGGATGGCATCACCGACTCGATGGACATGAATTAGAGCAAGCTCCGGGAGCTGGTGATGGACAGGGAGGGAGGCCTGGCGTGCTGCAGTCCACGGGGTTGCAAAGAGTCAGATACGACTGAGTGACTGAACTGACTGATGAACATATGTAACTGAAATCCATCTTTAATTTGAAAACCTTAAGTAAATTCAAGGCATAGCTGTTGTTAAACGCTTGGCAATTTTGGTTCATGGCATCTGAGGTGAACTGTGGGCTGAAACCTTTTGGATGAAGGAAGGTTTTGGGGAGGCAAACACCTTCCACATAGTCCCATGAAAGAGGCCAAATTGTATGACTCCATTTATACAGTTTTTCTTAAAAAACATGTAGGGCTAAAATATTTGTTTTCAAAGTGAAGATTTTATAGCTGCAATAGGAAATCAAAGAAATGAACTTTTAAAATTGAATAAAAATATTCCAATTATAAATCTTAGAAAAATCATTCTCAGCACAAGGCCCTGGGACTGCCACCTCCAGAGGGACGGTGGGTGGCTGTTGCTGGTCCCTAGGGTCTGAGATGCAGGGCTCTCTGGGCTCCAGTTTCACAGGCAGGAGCCAGGAATGTGTAACCTGACCAGTTCCCTGGTCTGTATTAGACTCATAATTATATAGTCTGGACCTCCCTGGTAGCTCAGGCAGGAAAGCGTCTGCCTCCGATGCATGAGACCCGGGTCTGATCCCTGGGTAGGGAAGATCTCCTGGAGAAGGAAATGGTAACCCACTCCAGTATTCTTGCCTGGAAAACTCCATGGACGGAGGAGCCTGGTGGGCTGTAGTCTGTGGGGTCACGAAGAATCGGACACGACCAAGCGACTTCACTTTCACTATATCGTCTGAGAGTCCTGTTTATTTGTCCTTTTGCAGAACTATGACTGTAACCTTTTACTGATACCTTAATCTTATGATAGGAGGAAATAGTGGAAAGAAAATGTATCCAACCTTCTAGAGTTCAGAGCGTGAAGAATTTGTCAGGAAGATACAGAAGGGGGTGGTGGAGGGTGACCTCAAGGAAGGGCAGGTCTATGTGCCGGTGAGGGCAGAGACCAGGGGTGCTGACCCTTCCGAGGCTGCAGGTCCTCAGGTCGGAGGAGAGACAGTTTGCAGCAGGAAGGCCACCACTCTGGGTTTCACAGGATCGGTTTTAGGCAGAGAAATGGGTCAGTGGTCTTTAAAGCCAACTACCACTGCTCGTGGGGGATTCCCCGGTGGTGCTTGTGGTAAAGAACCTTCCTGCCCATGACGGAAACGCGAGAGTCGAAAGTCTGATCCCTGGGTTGGGGAGATCCCATGGAGAAGGCACAGCAACCCACACCAGTATTCCCACCTGGAGAATTCCATGGACAGAGGAGCCTGGTGGGCTACAGGCTATGGGCTCGCAAAGACTCAGACAGGCCTGAGGTGGCTGGGCACGCACGTGGCCTCTAGTAGATAAAGTTTTTCTTTAGTTGGCACTTACTGATATTCAAGTGACTTGACATGATGTGGAAAGGAATGATAAGCCCCTGGTTCTGAGGAGGCTTTCTTCTCTTTCTACAAAGCACAGGAAGGGAACCCTTGCTCCCAGATCTCACACCCGCGCACTTGCCCTTGTCCGTGCACACCCTCGTGTTTCAGGCACCTGCCCAGGCTCCCGAGTCACCTGCCACTGGTGTGAGGCCACGCACTGACCTTCCCTGTCGGGGCACATCATGCTGGAACCTCTAGCCCTGGCTGTGTCATTATAAACAGTGAGTTTGAACGCTCAGGTCCAGGAGAGTGATTTGAGCCGCGCGATCTGTCAAAGCTTTCCTGCCCAGTGATTTCTGATGTTAACATCTTTAAATGCTGCCTTACAAATCGACATGGTGCACTCACTCCCTAAACCTCAGTTTATGAGCATTTACGTTTACATCCAAAGTTCTGCGTTGACACACCCCGGGTCGGCATGCCCAGGTGCTCCTTCGCGTTTCCCTCGGGGCTCCACAGGCCCCATTGCTGTCTTCGCCTCCCTGTTTGAGGGAAGGTTCCGGTGCTCTGGGTCGCTGGCACCGTCAGCAGGGCCGTGAGAGCTGCCTCTGTTGACAGGGCTGCATGCTGTGCCGCCTCAGTTTCCGACCGTTCAGCTTGACTTGGCTGTTGGTTTCCTTGGCTTACACGATTTTTCCAGGAGCCGTCTTGCTTGCCTCACCTCGTTCTGCAGAGCTGAGATCCCTGCCCTCTTCTGCTCCGCGGCCGAGCGGTGAGCTGATGGTGGCGGGCGGGGTGCGGGCTGCCTCCTCCCTGGTGGAGCAGGGTGGCTGCTGGCTGGGCTGCGGGAAGGATGCGCACAGTCAGCCTGCTGTTGTGGCTCCTCGCTGCCGCGCTGCTCAGAACACTCCTCAGGTGATGGAGTCCTTTGCTTCCCTACCTGTCACTTGATGTCTTTGCTGTCCCCCTTTTCACTTGATCAGTTCTTCTCAAAACTATCCACACTCCTCATGTCTGGAGATGTTTTCTTTAATGAGCAGTGTTGAGAAGCACACCAAGCAGTCCCACCTGGCTTTTCTTCTGATGTGAATCCGTGTCTGTCTGTGGTGCTTTGGGCTGCAGTCCTTCCCGCTGTTATTTTGGTCCCTCCTTGAGAGTGAAAAAGTTGGCTTAAAGCTCAACATTCAGAAAATGAAGATCATGGCATCCAGTCCATCACTTCATGGGAAATAGATGGGGAAACAGTGAAAACAGTGTCAGACTTTATTTTTGGGGGTTCCAAAATCATTGCAGATAGTGATTGCAGTTATGAAATTAAAAGACACTTACTCCTTGGAAGAAAAGTTATGACCAACCTAGACAGCATAGTCAAAAGCAGAGACATTACTTTGCCAACAAAGGTCTGTTTAGTCAAGGCTATGGTTTATCCAGTGGTCATGTATGGATGTGACAGTTGGACTGTGAAGAAAGCTGAGCGCAGAAGAATTGATGCTTTTGAACTGTGGTGTTGGAGAAGACTCTTGAGAGTCCTTTGGACTGTGAGGAGGTCCAACCAGTCCATTCTAAAGGAGATCAGTCCTGGGTGTTCATTGGAAGGACTGATGCTGAAGCTGAACCTCCAATACTTTGGCCATCTCATATGAAGAGCTGACTCATTGGAAAAGACCCTGATGCTGGGAGGGATTGTGGACAGAAGGAGAAGGGGACGACGGAGGATGAGCTGTCTGGATGGTATCACCAAGTCAGTGGACATGAGTTTGAGTGAACTCCAGGAGTTGGTGATGGACAGGGAGGCCTGGGGTGTTGTGATTCATGGGGTCTCAAAGAGTTGGACACGACTGAACTGAACTGAACTGATGGGACTGGATGCCATTATCTTTGTTTTCTGAATGTTGAGTTTTAAGCCAACTTTTTCACTCTCCTCTTTCACTTTCATCAGGAGGCTCTTTAATTCTTTTTTGCTTTCTGCCATAAGGGTGATGTCATGTTCAAATCTAAGGTTACTGATGTTTCTCCCAGCAGTCTTTATTCCAGCTCATGCTTCATCCAGCCTGGCATTTCTCATGATGTGCTCTGCATATAAGTTAATAAGCAGGGTGACAGTATACAGCCTTGACATACTCTTTTCCCAATTTGTAACTAGTCTGTTGTTCCATGTCCAGTTCCAATTGTTGTTTCTTGACCTACATACAGACTTTTCCCGAAACAGGTCAGGTGTTCTGGTATTCCCATCACTTAAAAAATTTTCCACCGTATCTTGTGATTCAGACAATCAAAGACTTTGGAATAGTTAATAAAGCCAAAATAGATGCTTTTCTGGAACTCTCTTGCTTTTCATGATCCAATAGGTGTTGCCAATTTGGTCTCTAGTTCCTCTGCCTTTTCTAAATCCAACTTGAAAATCTGGAAGTTCTCAGTTTATGTACTGTTGAAGCCTGGCTTGGACAATTTTGACCATTACGTTGCTAACATGTGAGATGAGTGCAATTGTGTGGTAGTTTGCACATTCTTTGGCATTACCTTTCTTTGAGATCAGAATGAAACCTGATATTTTCCAGTCCTGTGGCCACTGCTGAGTTTTCCAAATTTGCTGGCATATTGAGTGCAGCACTTTCACAGCATCATGTTTGAGGGTTTGAAATAGCTCAACTGAAATTTCATCACCTCCACTAGCTTTGTTCATAGTGATGCTTCCTAAGGGCCCTTTGACTTCATTTCCAGGATGTCTGACTCTAGGTGAGTGATCACACCATCGTGTTTATCTGTGTCATGGAGATCTTTTTTGTATAGTTCTTCTGAGTATTCTTATAATCTCTTCTTAATGTATTTTGCTTCTGTTAGGTCCATACAATTACTGCATCTTTGAATGCAATCTTCCATTGGTATCTCTAATTTTCTTGAAGAAATCTCTAGTTTTCACTATTCTATTGTTTTCCTCTATTTATTTGCATTGATCCCTGAGGAAGGCTTTCTTATCTCTCCTTGCTATTCTTTGCAACCCTGCACTCAAATTGGTATATCTTTCCTTTTTATTTTTTTTATTTTGTTTTGCCTTTTGTTTCTCCTCTTGTCTCAGCTATTTATAAGTCCTCCTCAGACAACCAGTTTTCCTTTTTACATTTCTTTTCTCTGGGTTTGTTTTGATCACTGCCTCCTGTACAATATCACGAACTATCAAGAATCCAGTGTTCTTCAAGCACTACATCAGATCTAATCCTTTGAATATATTTGTCATTTCCACCATATAATCATAAGAGATTTGATTAGGTCACACCTGAGTGGTCTAGCAGTTTTCTCTTTCTTCAATTTAAGTCTGAATTTTGGAATAAGGATTCAACTTTATTACATCAAAATAGCAGAATAGAAGCACATGTGCTCATTTTCTCCTACGAGAACTCCAAATTTACAGCTCACTCTTGAACAACCATTGACATGAAAATGTTGGATTCCACCAAAAAAAGTACCCCATTTCCAAGGGCAAAGGAGAAGCCTCAGCAAGATGTTGGGAAGGGCAAAATCATGTTTAGAATAAAACCCTATACCCACCAAGATGCCTGGAGGTCTCAAAAGAATCTTCTGTGCACCAGGAGAACTATACAGAGAGTGAGCCAGAGCTGCCTTCAAGTGTATAAGTGTCTCCTCCTGCAGAGGTATGGGTCAGCGGTGGCCTGCCACAGTGGCTGGGGCTCTGGAAGCAGCAGTCCTGGGTGTGGCATAATCCCTCTTGGAGGAGGTCACAATTAACCCCACCATAGATCTTCCAAGTATATGACCCACAGACTACAAAGCTATTAAACCAAATAACATATCACACTGTCAAAGTTCTAGGACCCACAGCAGATTGCCAAGCCTAGGGATCTAGCAAGGGGGCTGAGAACCCCCAGGCAATTTGAGTTAGGAAGCCAGTGGGATTTGATTATGGAACTTACACAGAACAGACTCTTGGAGGGCACAAACAAAACCTTGCATGCACCAGGACCCAGAAGAAAGAAGCAGTGACCACAAAAGAGACTGACTCAGACTTACCTTGAGTATCCAGGAGTCTCTGGCAAAGGTGTGGCTCAGCGGTGGCCTGCTGTCAACTCAGGGGCACTAAGTGCAACAGTGTGCGGACTGGAACTTTTGAAGGAGGCCGCCATTATCTTCACTACCTCCACCATATTTTGGTCTCAGGTCAAACAACAGGGAGGCAGCACAGTGCCACCCATCAACAGAAACTTGGGTTAAAGATTTACTGAGCATAGCCCCACCTATCAGAACAAAACACAGTTTCTCTGACAGTCAGTCTCTCCTATCAGGAAATTTTCGTAAGTCTCATATACTTATCCCTCATATAGAAAGAAAACTGCAATCAAAGACTGATCACATAGATCATGGCCTTGTCTAACTCAATGAAACTATCAGCCATGCCATGTAGGGCCACCCAAGCTGGATGGGTCACGGTGGAGAGTTCTGACAAAACATGGTCCACTGGAGAAGGCAACAGCAAACCACTGCAGTATTCTTGCACTGAGAACCCCATATACAGTTAAAAAGGCAGAAAGATATGACACTGAAAGATAAACTTTCCGGCTGCTAGGTGCCC
>SJYC01080615.1:0-29841 GCA_006408675.1 Madoqua kirkii | reverse complement strand
TTGGCCTGGGTGCCTCCAGCATTCCATCTGTTAAATGGGAAAATGACAGGACTTTCAACACAGAGATGCCAGGTGGGTTAAAGCTTGTAAAAGACTGCTTCCCCTTGAGACCAAACACCCAGGAAAGATTAGCTGTGTTGATGGGGAAATCTTTACTTGTCAACTGGAAGCCTCTGTCTACTGGTCTCTTCTCTGCAGCTGCTTGTCTTGAATCTAAGTGAATCTTTCAGTTTAATGAGCACATAGAACTTCAAGAGTTTTGCTTCACACACACACTCTTCATGCCTACATCTACCACCACCACCAACCCTTGAAGACTCTAAGTCAGAAAGGAGAAGGAAAAAAAAAAAGAAAAAGAATCCTCCAGTGGCACCAGAAACTTAAATATCTGAAACCATTATCTGTCCCCTCTGATCCTGAATCCATGGACAAGCCTGGTTTACTTGGACTCCCCCCTTCAGGGTAAGTGATGGCTCGGCCAAAAATTTCACTCAAAAAAAGAGTGAACATTCTGGCTAGCCCAATATCTGCTACTGCTTGTCCACAGTGTAGGAGGGTTTAGGAGAGACTCTTATCCCTAGATTTGCCGAAGAGTTACTGTGTTGAGGCTAATCTAAGGATCAACTCTAGGCCTTGTCTCCAGAAGAACTTACAGCAGAGAGGAACTGGCACAGAGGCGGCTAACGGGCTTCTGGGGTGGGTTTCTTCTGGATCTCAGATGTCTATGCTCAGGATGGTTCTTTTAAACAAAACGGCATTTCCACAAGCTGGGACAAGGCATCTGTTACAGCTGAGGCTGAAAAGGAAGTTTTCAGCTGAGGCCTGCTCCTACTGTGCAAAGGTCAGCAGGAATACGGCCTGCATTTGTGGGGACAGGCCTGCATTTGTGGGGACAGGCCTGCATCTGTGGGGACAGGCCTGCATTTGTGGGGACAGGCCTGCATTTGTGGGGACAGGTCTGCCCACGGGCCCTGATGGGCAGTGCCAGCCTGCGCAGAGCCACATCTGTGACTATCCTCAGGCCTGATTTCCCCAGAGTCCACTGTCTACTCACGTCCAAGGACATTTCCAAAGGCCAAAGTCAATAAACAAGAGAAACCTTTCTCCATGGCTCACAAGCAGACTTTCCCAAGTTTTCTCCAGCTATAAAAAGATACGTCAATGGACAGGAAATAGTTTCCTGACTGACACACTGTCTCCTGAGGGGAAGTTTAAAACTTCTTGTCTCTCCTTGTTTCAAGTTAGCTGGAGAATCATCCCCGTGTCCTTGGAAGGCCTCCTAACATGTTTGTCTTGGGTAATTAGGTGTTCAGATCATAAACACCATGATATAATCTGAACCTGATAATTCTTTTAAGTCATCCAACCTTTGGGAAATCCCCGTCTTTCCCCCTAATTAGAAATAATGTTTTAATTAGCTCAGAGAATAAGGCCCAGGTATATCTGGAGATCATTCTCCTGCTAAGAGGTGCTAGTAGTTCAAGGGGCAAAATATTTGGCCCATTTCAAAAAGATCCACTTACCTTACTGTGTATCAGTTTCTGCTGCAGTTCCTGCTGCAACAAATTGCCACAAAGGCAGTGGCTTGAACAACATGAGTTTATTCTATTATGAGTCTAGGGATCGGAAGTCTGAAATTCATCTTACAAGGAAAGCTGATTCCTTCTGGAGGACCCAGGGGAGAATTTGTTCCTTGCCTTAGCCAGAAGCTGCACTGGAATCCTTTGGTTCAGAGTCTTATCACTCTAAACTCTGCATCTGTCTTCTCTTCATCTTTATTCCCCCTTGCCTTCTTGTGTCACTCTGATCAGTGCCTTCTGGCTACATTTAGGGCTCATCCAGGTGATGTAGTATAATTTCCCCACTTCCAGACCCTTACCTTGTTTACTCTGTGAAGTCCCTTTTGCCAAGTAAAGGAACATTCTCAGGTCCTGGGAATTAAGCAGATATCATTGGGAGGTTATTATTCAGCCTTCCATGTATGGTTTTTATTCTTTTTGAACAATGAGGACCAGGCTGCAATATTTTTTAAACAATGTATTGTTTCACACATTACAATATGGATCAATTGATAAAACCAAGTTTTTGCTGTCTGGCAGGCAGGCTCACTATTACAATAGCTAATTTTAAATTCTGTCCTTTACTCTGATTTTCTTCCATTATTTTTCCCTAGGACCGTAAAAACCTCATAAAAAATTCATTCCTTGCCATGACCAATTATTCCAATTCACAGAAAAGAAGTTGTGTTGATCGAAACTCTTTTGGTGGCCAATGTTGCTAAGTCGTTTCAGTCGTGTCCGACTCTGTGCGACCCCATAGACGGCAGCCCACCAGGCTCCCCCGGCCCTGGGATTCTCCAGGCAAGAACACTGGAGTGGGTTGCCATTTCCTTCTCCAACGCATGAAAGTGAAAAGTGAAAGGAAAGTTGCTCAGTCGTGTCCGACTCTTCGCAACCCCATGGACTGCAGCCTACCAGGCTCTTCTGTCCATGGGATTTTCCAGGCAAGAGTACTGGAGTGGGGTGCCATCGCCTTCTCCAGGTAGCCAATGTAACTCATTTTAAACTGGCTTAAATTAAAAACATAAAAATAAGTATTGGCTCTCAAAGCAGTGAAAAGATATGGATGGGATTGGGCCCAGAGCGAAGCAAGTACTTAATCTCATTTTCAGGAATTTCTTACTTGCCCAATCTTTTTAATTTGTATCCTTCTGGGTTGTTTTTTCCTCAGCAAAGGCTAATGTTTACAAGTATTTGCAAAAAAAAAAAAGGCTACCAGAAGTGCCAAGTATCAGGTTGGGCCCTCTAACTGAAGAATAAGACACTGCCTCCTTCCTAAAAGTTCCAGTAAGAATTCTAAACTCAGCTGAGGTCAGGAGTGCCTCCCTGCCCCAGTTCATCATTCATGGGATAGGGTACTCTGATTGGCCAGGCTGAGTCATGTGCTCTCCTTGAAGCCTGAAGTGAGTGGATACAAGGTCTGGGCCACATAATAGAGAGGAATGGGCTCACTCACCCAAATAAAGGTGCAGTTAATAGAAGAAGGATTCATGGATAATGATCAAACAAAATTAACACATCCACTACACCTCTGTCAGATTCAAATGGCACCTTTTGTGCAGAGCATCAAACGATAAATCTAGACTATCTCTGAAGGCAAAAATAGCCGTTGTTTCTGAAATCCAGACTCTTACCTCCGTCCTTGAGCTACAGTGCCAATCAGTAATTTGTGGAGCCTCAGATAACACTGGAGTCAGGGGAGACATGGCTTTTTTCCAGGCTGAATCATGAAAGGACTATTTTTTTTACTAAAATGACCAAATACTCTAGGATTGCAAAACCACATCACAATAATTTGAGCCCATAGTCAGATCTATAAAGCCTGGGGAAATTTAAGCAAAAATAAGTAATTCAGTTGTCCAACAGATTAACTAACAACAATAAAACATTATGTATAGAGCACAATACTCTCATCTTCAGTAAGACAGAGAATGGTAAGAGTAATTGAACTGAAGTTTCTTGATTTGCAAAACTCTCCTGACTAAATGAAGGGAGAAAGAGACCAATAAAGCTTTCCATGTCATGGTCTTCATAGATTTAGATTTTCATAAACTAGTCTTTAGATTCTTGAAGTCAAAAATCTATTTCTAGATAGAGTATTCTCTCTTTATCCAAGTGTAGGTATATATTTGTAGCTTGATTTAAATTTTTCTTTTATTTGGAAGAGATGACGTAGAGAAATAAGAAAAATTATTACGTGGATAAAGGAATCCGCAAGATCACGGTTAAAGCATTTTTCATATTGATAAATTTGCTATTTCTATTATGAAATTATTAGCCTTGGTTTCTCAATTTCTTTGTTAAATAATTGTAACATAGATGGAATCAGCCTGAAGGGGGAGTTGCTTCCATGATTTTTCTATTTTGAGTGACAGAATTTTACTGCACTTTAGCCAGTGAGATTAACTAAGAGAATAACAAAGGGGGAGTTGTAATGAGGATGTCATATAAACAACTAATCCGCAAGATCACGGTTAAAGCATTTTTCATATTGATAAATTTGCTATTTCTATTATGAAATTATTAGCCTTGGTTTCTCAATTTCTTTGTTAAATAATTGTAACATAGATGGAATCAGCCTGAAGGGGGAGTTGCTTCCATGATTTTTCTATTTTGAGTGACAGAATTTTACTGCACTTTAGCCAGTGAGATTAACTAAGAGAATAACAAAGGGGGAGTTGTAATGAGGATGTCATATAAACAACTGAAAAGTTAACAAAAGTAAATCTGAATCACAAATTCTCATAAATATATGTTGTACTTAACTAGTTCACAAAGGATGCACAATAAGTAATAAATCTTGAGATTTTAACATTCCAGTTCTTCTCAGAAGTTACTTAAACCCACATACAGTTAAAAATATTTTACTCTTTTCTGATCATCAGTAGAGTCTTCTCATGTTGTTGGAAGAAAGAGTTTGCTATGACCAGTGTGTTCTCTTAGACAAACTCTTTTTGCCTTTGCCCTGCTTCATTTTGTACTCCATGGTAAATTTGCCTCTTAGTCCAGTTATCTCTTGACTTCCTACTATTGCATTCCAGTCCCCTATAATGAAAAGGACATTTTTTTGTGTGTTAGTTCTAGAAGGTCTTGTTGGTCTTCATAGAACCATTCAATTTCAGCTTATTCAGCATTACAGGTTGGGGCATAGATTTGGATTACTGTGATATTGAATGGTTTGCCTTGGAAATGAACAGAGATCATTCTTTCCTTTTTGAGGTTGCACCCAAGTACTGCATTTTGGACTCTTTTGTTGACTGTGAGGGCTACTCCATTTCTTTTAAGGGATTCTTGCCAACAGTAGTAGACACAATGGTCATCTGAATTAAATTCACCCATTCTAGTCCATGTTAGTTCACTGATTCTTAATATGTCAATGTCCAGCTGTAATTACACATCCTGAACACCCGGCCCTAACCATACCAGGGCAAAGGGCGGTATTTTCCCAGTCCTAAATGCTGAACTCTCAGGATAGAGCTGACCTGGGATTCTCAGTGTCCTGGTCAAATGAAGGACAGGCTGGTACTTCGCTGGTCATGCATTTTAACACGGCTGAGTCCAGATGTTGAGGTCTGCCTCTCATCCTGTGGTGCTGGAAGTCTTTGCACTGGGCTAGTATACAACGGGCAATGACAGGAAGGCACTCCGACTACTGCCTCGAGTCCCCAGGTCTGGCCAGGCTGCTCTGCTGGCTGAAGTGGGTAGCTTCCCAGCTGTTTATCCTCTAACACAAATGTGGCCTTGTTTCTAAAGGAAACCTCAAAATCTTTCTATTGAAGTACTACAGGAAAAAATCGTTCACAGAGGCTTAGAGGATGGGAAACATATGGGTAACTGATATTAGGGTTCTAACAAATATCAAGCACCTAGGATGATTTTTTCCCCCAAAAGTCTTACAATAAAGGGAGGAAGCCCTTCCTAACAAGACCCTGCTTGGAGCAGTTAGAGAAAGTTGAAATCTAAACAAAGTGATATATCATTACAGTCTTACTATTAAAAGACTAAAAGCAGCAATCTCTTTCAAATAGCATTATCAATACCCTTCACAAAGAGGCTTTAAAAATAAAAAATATGGCTCCACAGCTTTCAGAATTTTAGTTTCTGGACCAGGGATTGAATCCAGCATTGGAAACATGTAGTCCTAACTACTGGACTGCCAGATAATTCCTGCAATAGGCTTTTTGAAATCTGCTTAACAGGCTTATAGTCCACTTGCCCTTGCTGTGTGAATATCACAAGTTTTTTTCTAGTCTACCTGGACATGACAAGGCTCTTTTCCTTCTGTTGGTGATAAGGCAATTCTTAGAATGGGTCTTAGTTCATTCTGAAGGAGATCAGCCCTGGGATTTCTTTGGAAGGAATGATGCTGAAGCTGAAACTCTAGTACTTTGGCCACCTCATGAGAAGAGCTGACTCATTGGAAAAGACTCTGATGCTGGGAGGGATTGGGGGCAGGAGGAGAAGGGGACGACAGAGGATGAGATGGCTGGATGGCATCACTGACTCGATGGACATGAATCTGAGTGAACTCTGGGAGTTGGTGATGGACAGGGAGGCCTGGCATGCTGTGATTCATGGGATCGCAAAGAGTCGGACACGACTGAGCGACTGAACTGAACTGAACTAGACTGTATCTGTACCTAAAGGAAAGTCTCATTTCTAAACTGACATATAGTTGATTTATAGAATACTATATTCGTTTCAGGTGTTGTTGTTGTTCAGTCACCCAATTGTGTCTGATCCATGGACCGCAGCACGCCAGGCCTCTCTGGCGTCACCATCTCCTGAAGTTTGCCCAGGTTCACATCCATTACATCAATGATGCCATCCAGCAGTCTCATCCTTTGACACTCTGTTCTCCTTCTGCCCTCAATCTTTTCCAGCATCAGGGACTTTTCCGGTGAGCCAGCTGCTCACATTAGATGAACAAAATACTAGAGTTTCAGGTGTACAGCATAGTGATTTGATATTGTATAGATTATACTCCATAAAAAATTATAAAATATCGGCTATATTCCCTGTGCTGTACAGTACATCCTTGTATCTTTTTATTTTATACTTAGTTGTTTGTACTTCATAACCCCCTACCCCTATATTGTCCCACCTTCTTCCCCCCATTGGTAACCACTAGTTTGTTCTCTTTAACTGTGAGTCTCTGTTTTTTCTTATATTCGCAGTTTGTTGTATGTTTTAGATTCTACGTGTGAGTAATACTAGATTGCATTTATGTTTGTTGTCTTTTTGACAGTAGCCACTCTGACAGGTGTGAGGAGATGTCTCATTGTGGTTTTTGACTTGCATTTCCCTGATGATTAGCAATGTTGAACATCTTCTTCCTGTTGGCCACGTGTATGTCTTCTTTGGGAAAATGCCTATTCTGGTCCTCTGCCCATGTGTTAATCAGGTTGTTTGGGGTTTTGATACTCAGTTGTATAAGTTCTTTGTCTCTATTGGTGACATAGGCCTTGGAAACTTGTTTTTTGGCTCTATCTCCTTAGGAAAGCCTCTCATTTTGATGTGTAAAGGAACTGGGATGTGATATTTGCCCAGTTACTGACTATTGAGTCATTCTTTCTTTCTTTCCTGCAACGCAGTGCTTAGTACATGACAAAGTCTTATTTTAAATTCTGAATCCATGTTCTTCATTTCTGTTAAACTAGTGATTGCTAATTACACCCCTTTGAAAGTCTTTCTGGCCACAGAGACATTAGACCCCACAATCTCCTTAGCATCAGGTTCTGTGAACCACCTGGACTACTTTCTCCCAGCCATCTGTACAAACCCAGCTCTGAAGATTGAGTAAATGAAAGAAGACTAACGTAGCTCAGAGGATGGGATATGAGTATACAGTTGGTAGAGCAATTACAAAATTTTGTTGTAAAGAATGAATGAAAAAAATCACCTTAGAAATACAGAGAATCAGCAGACCAGAAAGTAGGACAAATGGAACAGATGGAGCACATGTATTCATGCTATTTTTGGTTACTAATTTGTACCCTATGTCATTTTAAGTTATTTTATTTTTTTATTTAAAAAAATTTCATTGAAGTGTCTTTGATTTACAGTGTTGTGTTAGGTTTGGGTGTACAGCAAAGTGACTCAGTTTTATATATTTATATATATGTATATATATATATTTTCAGATCTTTTCTGTTATACGTTATTATAAGATATTGAGTATAGTTCCCTGTGCTATACCATAGGTCCTTCTCACCTATATAAGTTTTTAAAGATTTTAAATTTTAATTGAATTTTCTGCAAAATTTAAACATTATAAGCTTCAGTTTACCTAACGATAGTTAATGTATGTGTGTGCCCAGTCATGTCTGACTCTTTGCAACTCTATGGATTGTAGCCCACCAGCCTCCTCTGTCCATGGAATTTTTCAAGCAAGAATACTGGAGTGGGTTGCCATTTTCTCCTCCTGGGATCTTTTTGACCCAGGAATGGAATTCATGTTCTTGTGTCTTCTGCCTTAGCAGGCAGATTTTTTACCACTCTGATACCTGTAAAACTCCAAGTTAACATCTTTTTAGGTAAATCATTCTACAACAAATAAAAACTATTTGTCATATCTATTTGTACATAAATCACTCTACAATCTATACAAATAGTCATATCTATTAAAATAGATCAAGGCTAGCATCTCTACTTAGTAACAGTTAATCAGCAAATTAGTTTTAAATACTAGAATTGAATTTTATAATTTAGTTCTGTCATTAAACTACTATCTTTAACCATAGTCAAAAATCTCAAAGTAATTTTTTTTAAATAGATACTTCATAGTAGAAACAAAGTTGTCACAGGAGCTCAGAGGAAAAATTTGTATATTGTTAAATAATAGTGAAATATCATGTAAACGACAGTTCAACATACCACCACCAAGGTGATTAACTTATGGGGAGGCAACTTCCTCATAAGAAAAATAACTTTCTTCCACAAAAAGTTACACGTTTTTATAAATTAATAGCTATACTTCCTGAAACAATGATTTACTAAAGTTATGCTTTTAAAAATCATCAACAACCATAGACTTCCACTCCATGAAAAATTTCAAGAAGTGGTTAGCAACTGCTTTCAAATAAGCATTTTATATCCAAGTTGAATAACCAACTAGATGTCAAGATTAAAAATATAACTAACCTACAGTCCATCGCCATGATCTCCAAGTGTGTACTATGCTTGAAAAGCTAGTAGCAGTCAGAAAGCAAGACCATCTATCGCCTTGGTATCTCTGATTTGAAGTCGTATTCTGTAAGCTGCACAAGAGCAGGAAACTCAGCTTGTCTTCTGAGCCTAGGACCCTGGCACTAGACAGATGCCCAGTGAGTATCTGTGGATTTGATGAATAAACCTGCCTTAAGACATCATCTCTTGAATGTTCAGAGCTTCTACCATCACTTCAAAGCTAGACCAGATCTTTCTAATCAAGCAGCAGAAAACCCAAGTTCTTTCCCTTTGTAGTTTATCAACACAGCTTTTCTGTTTGCTCAGTACTCAGATATGTCCTGATCAAAGGGACCAGATGACTCCCTTGTTTATAAACTTGCCTCCCAAGGAGAACAGCAGGACAGCGTGAGCCTGGCAGCGTTTGGTAGGAGTCCTTCATAATTCTGCAGTGAAGGTTTTCCATTCAGTTGATATTTCTCAGAGCATGCACACTCTAAATATGACTCAGAAGATGAACATTTGTATAATCTGGAGGCTTTTGAAGCAGAGAAAATCCCCCAAGCTTCCCAGTGGATATTCCCAGAAAGCTTCAGTGCTGATACATAAAGATTCATCTCTAGGGGCTTGCCTGACTCAGTACTAAAGAATCCACCTGCCAATGCAGGAGACACGGATATGATCCCTGATCCAGGAAGATCACACGTGACACTGAGCACCTAAGCCTGTGTGCCACGACTACTGAATCTGTGCTCTAAGGCCAACAAAGCCACAACTGCTGAAGCCTGCACACCCTCTAGAGGTCTGCACCACAGGAGGAGCCGCCACACTGAGAAGTCTGGGCACAGCAATGAACTGATCACTGGTTTGCACCCCCAGATGGGCCCCGTCTGGCCTTTGGGTGTTGTTGGTGCTGAGGCTATGTAGACCCTGCAGGTTTTCAGGTGGTTCATGTCTCTCATCCACCTTCAGCTCCTAGTTTTCTTTTCAGTGATGCTGGAGAGGGCTGTGTCTCACAGGTAAAATTTAAAAGCAGTTTTCTACATCTGCTTCAGAGTGAGTCACAAAGGATGACGACTTAGCGACTTGGGGTCCCAACTGCTTTAAACCAAACGTGTATTTGAGGTGCTTTGGGGGAAGTGTGTGTGTGTTTAAGGAAGTTCAAGGGGAAGAAACTGACATTTGTCAAAATAGCTTGAATGGATGTTTAAGAAATGGTGGGTGAGGTTCTCTGTCACAGTCACAGATAGCAGCAAGCTTACAGAGCAATGAGTCAAAGGAGAAAGCTGTAAAACAATGAGTGGTGGAGAAACGGGGAGTACAGGGTCTCTACCAGTGGAAGCAAGTTGAGGGAATTCAATCCTTAGGACTCAGCATTGTACTGCCAGGGCCCCGGCTTCAATCTGTGGTCAGGGAACTAAAATCCTACAAGCCAGCAGCATGGCCACAAAAAAGAAAACAAAACAGCAAGTTGAACACAATGATAAAGTTCATTTCTTCAGCCCTGGAAGTGAAATTAAAATTCCAGTACAAAAACATTAGGAACTGTCCATTTCTGATCAACTTAACCTTTTGTTTTTTTTTTTCTACTTTGTTTGTCAATTACTGTCTCCATTAACCTATCTACAGCTTAAAGTGATGATAGACAGATTTAATGAATTTATATTTTAAATCAATGAAAACAGATAAAAATTGAGTAATATGCAACCAAGCGTATATGTATATGTGTGTAACTATGTACACATATAATATGACACACATATACAAAATCTCACTGTTCTTTCTTTGTTACCTAGATAATTTACAGGTCTTCTGTAAAATCAGTATTTTCCCTCACCTCAGATTTAGCTCGGGGAAATTTAAAATCTCACTAGAGGATTGCACAGCAGTGGAAGACAGACAGGATAAAAGACCTTCAATAAAATATCACAGTATTTGTCTCTGGTTCATCCTGCCTTAAATCAGCACGGCCATCACCTCTATGCCTTTGAGGGGGAACAAAACCAATATGACTCCAGTCATTCATCATTCAGAAAATTCCCTGAGCACCCCCTGTGTCCCAGACACATTAGGAGCAACAAACTTTCTTCTCAACCTTCCCTACATACGGTGCCAAGCAATCATCCTAACATCCTTGTGAGGTAGAGAGTATTGATATTGTTTCATTTTTAGAATTAGGATTAGGGTTAGGGTTAGGACATAGGCCCTTAAAGAAGTTAAGTACCTATCCAAGGTCACATGGCATTTGAAGGGCAGACAGGGCATAGACACTAACAGCAAGCCTGTGGCTTTTCCGTGATATGAAGTGGATAATCCAAGGCGCAACGTGAAAATAAATGAAGAAATTGTCAGAAGGAAAACACTAAAAAGTCTTCTTTGAGCACAGTTATGTTCCAGCCACACAACGCTCTCTTACATACTTCTTTGGCAGTTGGCCTGGTAATTATAAGGAATTTTCTTTCAGGAAATCAATTAAATTGCATATTAGAGAAGTTGTTCAAAACTGACTATAGTCTGTTTAGTAAATTAAAAGGAGATAGGGTGGGGTGGGTGGCAATTATGAAACTAGGTAACTAGGAAATTATGAAACATCTAACAATGTTTAATAAGCTTTTTAAAAATGTGTTGCTAGGAGGCAAGGGTTGTCTTTAAAATGCTTGAATTAGCTTTACTATAAAAGTTATTTGAAATAAGGAAAAGTGATTAAATTCCTTCTGAAACGTTCATGGACAGCATCTGTTACTAAGAAATAAGTTGTAGGGGAAAAGCTCAGAGCTCCCCTGAATGGGATCATTCCGGTTGAGGAAAAGAGGCTAGGTTTTTCCTCGGTGGGAATTATATACTCACAGGAAATAAACAAAGAAGCAAATATTGTTTAAAAATATCATGAAAGGGAGTGACAAGTGCTAAGAAGAAGGAAAAAAGCAGTGAGAGGAGGCAGAATCAGGCAGGGCCCTATTGTGGATGGGGTGGTCAGAGGCTACCTCTACAGAAGGGGCTGTGCAATAAATACCACAAGAAAAGAAAGCACAGAGATGAGCGTGTCCAGAGAACCTGAAGTGGAGAGAAATAAGAAGGCCAGTGTGGCAGCAGCATAGTGAGGAAATGTGCAGAGGCTGTCATGAGAGCCACACAACCCACAGGGAGGAGTTTCATTTCATACCAAGTGTACTTGGAGATGGAAATGGCAACCCACTCCAGTATTCTCGCCTGGGAATCCCATGGACAGAGGGGACTGGCAGACTACTGTCCTTGGGAACACAGAGAGAGTCAGACACAACTTAGTGACTAAGCAACAAGTGTTCTAGTCATGGTCCAGAGAAACAGAAGCAGTAGGAGATTGTGTACATAAATTCATGTGTCTACATATACACAGAGAGAGAATAGAAGGAAAAGGCTCGTGGGATTATGAGGCCAACAAGTCCTCAAATTTGCAATTGTTGAGCTGCTGCCCCAGGAAAGCTGCTGCCGCTGTATCTATACAAATCTGAGGACCACAGAGATGGTGATACGGCTCCAGTCTGAAGACCTGAAAGCTTGAGATCCAGAAACAGCTGATGTTTCAGATCCAGTCCGAAGGAAGGATTAAACCCCACATCCTAGCTTGGAGTCAGTCAGGCAGGAGGAATTTTCTCTTACTTGGAAGAAGTTCAGCTTTTATGTTCTCTTCAGACCTTCATCTGATTAGACGTGGCCCACCAAATCAGCAAGAGCAATCTGCTTTGATCAGTCTACTGATTCAAATGCTAATCTCTTGCAGAAACACCCTCACACGTGCACCCAGAATGCTTGGCTAGATGTTTGGGTACCCTGTGGCAGATTTATGGTTAATCCATAAAATGAACTTTGCACAAGTCCAACTCTTGTCATGTGGCACCCATACTTATCTCCTTAAACCATACTTAATCTCAAAATAAAGACACTAACAAGATCTTGTTTCTTTCCCACATGATAAAAGTGTCCTGTGTAAAAACAAAAATGTAGAAGAGGAGGTAAAGTCATTGGGTGATGTTTTCTCTTCTCCTTGAGCTCCTGTAACTTAAATACCATGATGTAAAGTCAATACTTCTTATGTTACATGATAAGAGAATAAGAGAGCTGGAAGGAAAAAAATATTTGAGACTATATACACACACACTTACTTTATAACAAAATAAGAAGGAAATCGTCATGATGATTACAGTCCTCATTTCTATAACTGGCCACATGGCTGTAGCTGGTATTTAGAACCACCTTCTTCCACAAACCATTCTGTGTCCCCTCTGGTTCAGCAAGCATATCAGCTGGTTCTTTATCTGGTGGGGGTGATCCAAACCTTCATTCCTGGAGAGTCTTGGGCCATTAATAGTCCCAGCTGGATTGCACAGTTGCAGTTTTCCACTGGCCTTAATCACAGAACATGGTAATTAATAGTAAGAGATGCCTTAAGGGAACTCCTGTATCCCAGACATGGCCTGCCTTGCATACTCTATCATGGGGTAGTTGTCCAATTTCACCCTGGTGATTAATCACCGCAGCTAGCACAGTAACTCTCTTTTAAAGGCCCATTGATTCAGAGGCATGAGGAGCCCAAACTGGCTGGGCTGTAGTTCTAACATCCAGTTCAATGGAATCATTGTTGAATCTCCCGGTGGAAGCATTCTTCCCTTTGGAATTAAGACCTCTAGGCCAGAAGAATATAAGGTCATGGGAACAAGAAGCAAAAATTTGCCAATGAGTCACTAGGGATAAAAAGAGTGGGCTCTGCTGCTCTCCTTTTCACCCTTTGATCCCTAGACCCACGAATCCTAGCCATGGGAGAAACACCACCATATCGTGGACACTGGTTCAGAGCATGTTTTAGAGCATTGCCTCAGCTATGCAGGTGCTGCCGCCCATCTGGCACTGTCCTTGAGGCTTCAAGACCATGGGGAGCGCGGCAAGCATGAGCCCAGACCCAGTGCTGGGCTGGATTTGCTGCATAGCGAGTTCTTTGATCAGAAGCAGTGTTGTGTGAAGCACAGTTTGCCCAAATGTCTGGGCATCTCGTGGACTAGTCAGGTTGATGAGAGGATAAAATTAAACAGCACCATAAGTTAGGCGATCAAAGAGTTGTCAGAAGATCATTACATGATCTGATTACATTTCAGAAGGATCCATCTGACAGCTGTGCAGAGAATAGACTAGTTGGGGAGTAAGAATATGACCAAGGAGGCTATTGAAGGAAAGAACTGGGGTTTGGACTACATCGTGGTGGGGAGATGGAGAGGATGTATTTTGAGTCCATCAGATGTGATGATGGGGTATATGTGAGTCCTGAGAAAAAGAAGGGAATCCATTCCAAGTGTGGGAAATTGTGTAATTAACTGGTGAATGCGGTTGCATTTACTAATGTATGGACCACTGCTGGGAGAGGGCGAGGAGATTTGGGAAGGGAAATAAAGAGTTTGGATTTAGATATGTAATAAGCAAGATTCCCACTAGAAATCAAGTATTGATATGGAACGGGCAGTTTGATTTAGGAGTTTAGAGATTCAGAAAGATTCCCAGGCTGAGAAGCTACCCTTGGATGCTCTGAGCATATGTAGAAGTCTTTTAAACCACAGAACTGTATGCGGTTGACCTGGAGAAAATAAGTGTGGGAAAGAAGGAAGGGTCCCAGGACGGAGCCTGTGGATGCTCCGATATTCAAAGGAGAGGAAAAAGGAGCAGGGGTCAGTAAAGGAGGCTGAGAGGAACACAGGGAGGGAAACAGAAAGACAGGAAACACAGCCCCAGAGGGAACGAGCCACCAGATCAAAGGTGCTAAACATCCCGGCAGGATGCCACGCGACACTGCTGCTGATGGCGATGCCAGCTCTGCCCGTGTGCTTGGATGTCTGCTGGCAGTGGCTCAAGAGAGACCACAAGGCAGAGGAGAAGCCAAGAGTGTGGGCACCTCTTCCCAGGAGATTGGTTTTCAGCAGCGCAGAAAGTTCAAGAAGCAATTAGAAGGCAATGCGGTAAAGTCAAGAAAGGCTTTCTGTAAATAAGCTCCTTTCTTTTAAAGGAGCGGGGCTGCTCCCCAGCCCTCTCAGCCCTTTCCCTCTAAGTCACCAACTACATGATGGCTCGCCTGCCTCCTTCATTCACATCCAAGGCTCCACACAATCACGATGACATCTCCAAAGTTCTCATTTCATTCCAAACTATTTTTCAATATTTAGACATGGGACGGTATCCATGAGCTATTCTCAAAGGGAAGATGAAACCAGGGTCCAGCACCCCTTCTGAAAGGGAGAGGCTGAGGGATTGAGCAGGGGGACGGCTGGTCTCACAGGAAACCCCCCTCACCCAGGGGACACATCCCCCAGGCAAGTCTCCACACAGTGCGAGAGACATCAAAACCGTCGGGGGATATTTCACTGTGATTAAAAAGGACTACCTCATCCAGCAGCATCTTTGCCTGAAGCTGGATCTAGATTTTGTTAAAGAAGAAAAAAAAAAAAAAAGCCTGTGAAATGGTTTCACCAGTTAGCCTAATTTTAGAAGAGCATTTGACAGTTCGGAGGGAAACAATTAACACTAGCTAAGTTGATTCAAGTTGGTTTGATTGCAGAGAATCACATTCTCCAGGGAAGTCAGACGAGTCCACCTCAGGCAGAGAGGGCTGTTAGGGTCTGTTCTGAGTGCCAGTGCCATCTCCATGCCACCCTCCACCCCCAGCACTCCAGCTAGCAGGATGGCCTCCTCAAGCAATCGGGCGGAGGCTGAGTCACCCGGCACCTCCACCCTCCAATCAAGGGAGCACATGCCCGTGGACGTGAATGGTCTCAGCCACAGATTCCCTTTGGCTTGGAAGCATTGTTATCTATTCTTTTTTTTCTTTCTTTCTTTCTTTCTTTTTCGGCTATGCTGGGTCTCCATTGTAGCACTTGGGATCTTCCTCCTGGCATGTAGGCTGCTCCAGCTGTACCTTGTGGATTTAGTGGCAACTAACATGTGGGACCTTAGTTAATGCACCAGAGATTGCCCCCTGCATTGGAAGGCAGTCTCAACCGCTGGCCCACTAGGGAAGTTCCCTCAAGATCTGTTCTTCACTGACCCTATGAACCCCTTTTGGTTTTCCTCCTGTGACTCTAGACCTCGTTGGCCTGGGTGCCTCCAGCATTCCATCTGTTAAAGGGAAAATGACAGGACTTTCAACACAGAGATGCCACGTGGGTTAAAGCTTGTAAAAGACTGCTTCCCCTTGAGACCAAACACCCAGGAAAGATCAGCTGTGTTGATGGGGAAATCTTTACTTGTCAACTGGAAGCCTCTGTCTACTGGTCTCTTCTCTGCAGCTGCTTGTCTTGAATCTAAGTGAATCTTTCAGTTTAATGAGCACATAGAACTTCAAGAGTTTTGCTTCACACACACACTCTTCATGCCTACATCTACCACCACCACCAACCCTTGAAGACTCTAAGTCAGAAAGGAGAAGGAAAAAAAAAAAGAAAAAGAATCCTCCAGTGGCACCAGAAACTTAAATATCTGAAACCATTATCTGTCCCCTCTGATCCTGAATCCATGGACAAGCCTGGTTTACTTGGACTCCCCCCTTCAGGGTAAGTGATGGCTCGGCCAAAAATTTCACTCAAAAAAAGAGTGAACATTCTGGCTAGCCCAATATCTGCTACTGCTTGTCCACAGTGTAGGAGGGTTTAGGAGAGACTCTTATCCCTAGATTTGCCGAAGAGTTACTGTGTTGAGGCTAATCTAAGGATCAACTCTAGGCCTTGTCTCCAGAAGAACTTACAGCAGAGAGGAACTGGCACAGAGGCTGCTAACGGGCTTCTGGGGTGGGTTTCTTCTGGATCTCAGATGTCTATGCTCAGGATGGTTCTTTTAAACAAAACGGCATTTCCACAAGCTGGGACAAGGCATCTGTTACAGCTGAGGCTGAAAAGGAAGTTTTCAGCTGAGGCCTGCTCCTACTGTGCAAAGGTCAGCAGGAATACGGCCTGCATTTGTGGGGACAGGCCTGCATTTGTGGGGACAGGCCTGCATCTGTGGGGACAGGCCTGCATTTGTGGGGACAGGCCTGCATTTGTGGGGACAGGTCTGCCCACGGGCCCTGATGGGCAGTGCCAGCCTGCGCAGAGCCACATCTGTGACTATCCTCAGGCCTGATTTCCCCAGAGTCCACTGTCTACTCACGTCCAAGGACATTTCCAAAGGCCAAAGTCAATAAACAAGAGAAACCTTTCTCCATGGCTCACAAGCAGACTTTCCCAAGTTTTCTCCAGCTATAAAAAGATACGTCAATGGACAGGAAATAGTTTCCTGACTGACACACTGTCTCCTGAGGGGAAGTTTAAAACTTCTTGTCTCTCCTTGTTTCAAGTTAGCTGGAGAATCATCCCGTGTCCTTGGAAGGCCTCCTAACATGTTTGTCTTGGGTAATTAGGTGTTCAGATCATAAACACCATGATATAATCTGAACCTGATAATTCTTTTAAGTCATCCAACCTTTGGGAAATCCCCGTCTTTCCCCCTAATTAGAAATAATGTTTTAATTAGCTCAGAGAATAAGGCCCAGGTATATCTGGAGATCATTCTCCTGCTAAGAGGTGCTAGTAGTTCAAGGGGCAAAATATTTGGCCCATTTCAAAAAGATCCACTTACCTTACTGTGTATCAGTTTCTGCTGCAGTTCCTGCTGCAACAAATTGCCACAAAGGCAGTGGCTTGAACAACATGAGTTTATTCTATTATGAGTCTAGGGATCGGAAGTCTGAAATTCATCTTACAAGGAAAGCTGATTCCTTCTGGAGGACCCAGGGGAGAATTTGTTCCTTGCCTTAGCCAGAAGCTGCACTGGAATCCTTTGGTTCAGAGTCTTATCACTCTAAACTCTGCATCTGTCTTCTCTTCATCTTTATTCCCCCTTGCCTTCTTGTGTCACTCTGATCAGTGCCTTCTGGCTACATTTAGGGCTCATCCAGGTGATGTAGTATAATTTCCCCACTTCCAGACCCTTACCTTGTTTACTCTGTGAAGTCCCTTTTGCCAAGTAAAGGAACATTCTCAGGTCCTGGGAATTAAGCAGATATCATTGGGAGGTTATTATTCAGCCTTCCATGTATGGTTTTTATTCTTTTTGAACAATGAGGACCAGGCTGCAATATTTTTTAAACAATGTATTGTTTCACACATTACAATATGGATCAATTGATAAAACCAAGTTTTTGCTGTCTGGCAGGCAGGCTCACTATTACAATAGCTAATTTTAAATTCTGTCCTTTACTCTGATTTTCTTCCATTATTTTTCCCTAGGACCGTAAAAACCTCATAAAAAATTCATTCCTTGCCATGACCAATTATTCCAATTCACAGAAAAGAAGTTGTGTTGATCGAAACTCTTTTGGTGGCCAATGTTGCTAAGTCGTTTCAGTCGTGTCCGACTCTGTGCGACCCCATAGACGGCAGCCCACCAGGCTCCCCCGGCCCTGGGATTCTCCAGGCAAGAACACTGGAGTGGGTTGCCATTTCCTTCTCCAACGCATGAAAGTGAAAAGTGAAAGGAAAGTTGCTCAGTCGTGTCCGACTCTTCGCAACCCCATGGACTGCAGCCTACCAGGCTCTTCTGTCCATGGGATTTTCCAGGCAAGAGTACTGGAGTGGGGTGCCATCGCCTTCTCCAGGTAGCCAATGTAACTCATTTTAAACTGGCTTAAATTAAAAACATAAAAATAAGTATTGGCTCTCAAAGCAGTGAAAAGATATGGATGGGATTGGGCCCAGAGCGAAGCAAGTACTTAATCTCATTTTCAGGAATTTCTTACTTGCCCAATCTTTTTAATTTGTATCCTTCTGGGTTGTTTTTTCCTCAGCAAAGGCTAATGTTTACAAGTATTTGCAAAAAAAAAAAAAAGGCTACCAGAAGTGCCAAGTATCAGGTTGGGCCCTCTAACTGAAGAATAAGACACTGCCTCCTTCCTAAAAGTTCCAGTAAGAATTCTAAACTCAGCTGAGGTCAGGAGTGCCTCCCTGCCCCAGTTCATCATTCATGGGATAGGGTACTCTGATTGGCCAGGCTGAGTCATGTGCTCTCCTTGAAGCCTGAAGTGAGTGGATACAAGGTCTGGGCCACATAATAGAGAGGAATGGGCTCACTCACCCAAATAAAGGTGCAGTTAATAGAAGAAGGATTCATGGATAATGATCAAACAAAAGTAACACATCCACTACACCTCTGTCAGATTCAAATGGCACCTTTTGTGCAGAGCATCAAACGATAAATCTAGACTATCTCTGAAGGCAAAAATAGCCGTTGTTTCTGAAATCCAGACTCTTACCTCCGTCCTTGAGCTACAGTGCCAATCAGTAATTTGTGGAGCCTCAGATAACACTGGAGTCAGGGGAGACATGGCTTTTTTCCAGGCTGAATCATGAAAGGACTATTTTTTTTACTAAAATGACCAAATACTCTAGGATTGCAAAACCACATCACAATAATTTGAGCCCATAGTCAGATCTATAAAGCCTGGGGAAATTTAAGCAAAAATAAGTAATTCAGTTGTCCAACAGATTAACTAACAACAATAAAACATTATGTATAGAGCACAATACTCTCATCTTCAGTAAGACAGAGAATGGTAAGAGTAATTGAACTGAAGTTTCTTGATTTGCAAAACTCTCCTGACTAAATGAAGGGAGAAAGAGACCAATAAAGCTTTCCATGTCATGGTCTTCATAGATTTAGATTTTCATAAACTAGTCTTTAGATTCTTGAAGTCAAAAATCTATTTCTAGATAGAGTATTCTCTCTTTATCCAAGTGTAGGTATATATTTGTAGCTTGATTTAAATTTTTCTTTTATTTGGAAGAGATGACGTAGAGAAATAAGAAAAATTATTACGTGGATAAAGGAATCCGCAAGATCACGGTTAAAGCATTTTTCATATTGATAAATTTGCTATTTCTATTATGAAATTATTAGCCTTGGTTTCTCAATTTCTTTGTTAAATAATTGTAACATAGATGGAATCAGCCTGAAGGGGGAGTTGCTTCCATGATTTTTCTATTTTGAGTGACAGAATTTTACTGCACTTTAGCCAGTGAGATTAACTAAGAGAATAACAAAGGGGGAGTTGTAATGAGGATGTCATATAAACAACTGAAAAGTTAACAAAAGTAAATCTGAATCACAAATTCTCATAAATATATGTTGTACTTAACTAGTTCACAAAGGATGCACAATAAGTAATAAATCTTGAGATTTTAACATTCCAGTTCTTCTCAGAAGTTACTTAAACCCACATACAGTTAAAAATATTTTACTCTTTTCTGATCATCTTTTTCTTGATTTGGGATTCTTCTGTTTCCAATTTTAAGTGAAGTCTACAAAATTTTAACTTACAGTTGCATCACCTTGCAATCTTAAATACAAGGTATCTATTCTCTATCTGGTGGCTCAGTGGTAAAGAATTGCTTGCCAATACAAGAGACACTGGTTTGATCCCTGGATCAAGAAGATCCCCTGGAGAAGGAAATGGCAACCTACTCCAGTATTCTTGCCTGGGAAATCCCATGGACAGAGGAGCCTGGTGGGCTACTGTCCATGGGATTGCAAAAGAGTCAGACACTACTTAGTGATTGAACAATAACAACATAGTTGGTTTAAAATGTTGTGTTAGTTTTAGGTGTATAGCGCAGTGCTTCAGTCATATATATATATGTACATTATATATATATATATATATATATATATATATATATTCTTTTTCAAGTTCTTTTACCTTACAAGTTACTATAGAATACTGAGTAGAGTTCCTGTGCTATACAATAAGTCATTGTTGATTTTCTATTTTATACATTATAATGCAATATGTTAAGTTTTATCCCTTCAAAACATTCTGTAAAATCCCTGCAATAACCTATCTGCCACTGGAGCTGTCTTTATCAAACTATGGGAAACCCTAGTAAAACAAGGGGCTCCTTGTTGCAGAAGGTTTCTGCTCACAGCTGCATTCCTAAACACTCAACCAGAAAGCAAAAATATTTTGAAAGGGAATCCAGTATTTTCTTGCACATATTGAATACTGGAAAAGAGACTAATACCAGGAAACCCAGAAGCTAAGTTAAAATAATCTCCAAAAGGCAAGGAATAGTAGATTCTTTACACAGAAAACAAAATTTCCTGAAGCCAGAGGGAGGTAAATGGGAGAAGTGAACAAGGAATATTACACAGCACTGAGCCTTGTCCATCAAGTTTCCATAGCTTTCAACACTGATGTTTAGAATTTTCTGCTGCTGCTTCTTGTTCAAGCCTGTGAGACATCAACCAAGAGCAGGGTTAGAAGGGATTTGACAGCCATCTGCTTTTTGTAAAGAAAAACTCCAACCTGAATCTGAACTGAAAAGTCTTCCTTATTGCCCCTAAATCGTGGGTGCCAAGGAAATTTCAAGGAAAACAATTTGTGCAACATTTTTGGATGTAGCAAGTCAAATGTCTACTATCTAACCATTCACAGAACAATGATTCAGAACATAGAATCTGGAGTTAAGCTGGCTGTGTTTACATTCTGGTTCTAAGTATCCTAACTGCAGCTTCAATAGATGCTTACCTTTCTGTGCTTCACCCTCTTCATCTGATAGGTGGTTAGAATAAGACCTTCTGTTTTTCAGGGTTGTGACAGACCAACCTGTCCCTAAATGTGACCTGATTGTGCCAGTGCCAAGCACACAAGAAAGGCTCGGTGAACCTTGGCTACTACTATTCACATCCACTCTCATGAAGGCTATGTAGACACAGTGCTGTAGGACATTAACATATTGTCTACTGTTCATGGTATAAAAAGATTTCTATAGGCTCTAAAACACATATGCTGTGCACTTCCAGGTTCATATAAAGCATTTACCTAGACTAGAAAACCATAGTAATACTCAGAGTCTCCAGAAAGCAAGATTACCTCTCCTAAGAGAAAAGCTAATGTGCGGAGATGTCCATTATACATTAAAGGGCAGAAAAGCTAAGAACCTAACAAAAGCAGAAGAGATTAAGAAGTAGCAAGAAAATACAAATGAACTATATTAAAAAGTCTTAATGACCCAGATAACCACAGTGATGTGGTCATTCACCTAGAGCCAGACACCCTGGTGTGTGAAGTCAAGTAAGCCTTAGGGAGCATTACCAAGAACAAAGCTAGTTGTTGGAACAAAACTAGGTGATGGAATTCCAGCGGAGCTATTTCAAATCCTAAAAGATGATACTGTTAAAGTGCTACACTCAATATGCCAGCAAATTTGGAAAACTCAGCAGTGGCCACAGTACTGGAAGAGGTCAGTTTTCATTCTAATCTCAAAGAAGGGCAATGCCAAAGAATATTCAAACTACTGTACAATTGCACTCATTTCACATGCTAACAATGTTATACTCAAAATCCTTCAAGCCAGGCTTTAGCAGTACCTGAATCGAGAACTTCTAGATGTACAATCTGGGTTTAGAAGAGGCAGAGGAACCAGAGATTAAATTATCAACACTCATTGGATCATAAAGAAAGTAAGGGAATTTCAGAAAAATTTCTGCCTTATTGACTACACTAAAACCTTTGATGGTGTGGATCAAAACAAACTGGAAAACTCTTAAAGAGATGGAAATATCAGGCCATCTTACCTTTTTCCTGAGAGACCCATATGTGGGTCAAGAAGCAACAGTTAGAAATGGACATGGAATAACTAACTGGTTCAAAATTGGGAAAAGAATATGACAAACTGCATATTGTCACTCTGCTTATTTAACCTATATGCAAGGTATATCATGTGAAATATAGGGCTGGTGATTCATAAGCCTGAATCAAGATTTCCAGGAGAAATATCAACCACCTCAGATATGCAGATGATACTACTCTAATGGCAGAAAGTGAAGAGGAACTAAATAGCCTCTTGATGAGGGTAAAAGAGAAGAGTGAGAAGTTTGGCTTGAAATTCAACAATAAAAAACTAGGACCATCACATCAGTTCCCATCACTTCATGGCAAATAGAAGGGGGAAAAATGGAAGCAGTGACAGATTTTTTTTTTCTTGGGCTCCAAAATCATTGTGAACAGTGAATACAGCCATGATATTAAAAGACACTTGCTCCTTGAAAGAAAGCTATGACAAACCAAGACAGCATATTAAAAAGTTGAGACATCATTTCACCAACAAAGATCTCTATAGTCAAAGCTATGGTTTTTCCAGTAGTCATGTATGGATACAAGAGTTGGACCATGAAGATGACTGAGCGCCAAAGATGTTTTCTAATTGTGGTGTTGGAGAAGACTCTTTAGAGTCCCTTGGACAGCAAGGAGATCAAACCAGTCATTCCTAAAGGAAATCAACCCTGAATATTGATTAGGAAGACCAATGCTGAATCTAAAACTCCAATACTTTGGCCACCTGATGGGAAGAGCCAACTCATTGGGAAAAAAACCCTGATGCTGGGAAAGATTGAAGGCAAGAGGAAAGGGGAACAGCAGAGGATAAAATGGTTAGATAGCATCACCAACTCAATGGACATGAATTTGAACAAATTTTGGGATACAGTGGAGGACAGAGGAGCCTGGCATGCTATAGTCCATGGGATCACAAAGGGTTGGACATTACTTAGCAACTGAATAACAACAAGAGAAAAGCTGATATACATGGATGTTGCTTCAGTGAAACTTCAGTGGAATTTACCATTTGACATACATATAGTTGGCAGGTGTCCTGCTCTGAAGCTGTTGCAATTCCAGGTTCTGGGAACATGGATTTGGTGCTTACATTCCAATCTGAAATTTCAGTCTTGACCCCAGAGCTGCTTTGGGGTCAAGATTAGGCCCCATGATCACCTTGTTATAGTCCTGTTGGCCCCGTTTTCCTCCTTAGACTACTTGATATTACTTGGCATAGAGCCTCATTCAGTGTTGCCACAGACTCAGATTCATTTGGTTAACTCCAATTTGTGGATTCTGAAGGTGGCTGTGTTTTTGAACTTTAATGCTTTTATGGCTTTGGAAGTATCTTTAGTTTCTTCTCTTGTTTTCTGCTCCAAATTTGGGCTTACTTTTTACCCTCTGCTCCAAAATTACCATCCCAGATCATGTTTATCTCTTCTCTCCAGTAGAAAGCAACAGATAATATGATGCTTTGGCATTTTTAATTTCAATGAGGAAGGGTTAATGTAAGAGTTCTGTATGAGTTCCACTCTATCACCAATTATGGGTAGGTCAGTCCACATTTTGAAATCTTAGTGTTCTTATCAAAGGTTTTATCCAGAACTGAAAACACACCTTTAGCAAGGTGAGGGTGTGCCTGTTGGTTTCTATTTTTCTGAGAGTTTTATCATGAAAATGTGCTGAATTTTGTCACATGCTTTTTCTGCATTAATTGATAGTGTCATGTGACTTTTGGTTTTGTCTGTTATTATGGCAAAGTTTGCTTTATAACTAAAGATATGTATATCACTATGGTCTATGTTCCATGGGTACTTGAAGCTAATGTGCATTAGTTGTTGTTGGATGGACTGCTCTATTAATGCCAGTTAGATTCTGCTGGTTGAGGGTGTTCTTTTACATCCTTGCTAAATTTCAGCTTATTTGTTCAATCAGTTATTTAAAGAAGGATGTTGGTAGTTCCCTAGTGGCCTAGTGGATAGGATTCTGGATTTTCATTGCTGTGGCCCAGCTTCAATCCCTGGTTGGGTACTAAGATCCCTTAGAGGCATTCAGTGTTGTCAAAACAAACAAAAAACAAGGGTGTCAAAGTCTCCAACTATAATTGTAGATATATCTATTTTTCCTTGCAGTTTTATCAGTTTTTGCTTCATGTATTTTCAAAGTTTGTTGTTTGACAAATACCCATTCATACATCTTCTTGGTAGATTGATTCCTTTACCATTATATAATATCTTCTCTGTCTCTGGCAATTTTCTTTGCTCTGAAGTCTGATTATCTATTACTAATATAGCTATTCCTTCTTCCTTTTGATTAATATTTGCATAATATATCTCCTCCTATCCTTTTTCTTTAAACCTGCCATATTGTTATGTTTCAAATGAATTTTCTTTGTGGACAGCTTACAAGTGGTTCAGGTTTTTTAATGCACTCAGCTAATCTTTATTTTTTATTTGATGTATTTAGGCCATTTAGTCTTCCCTGGTGGCTCAGAGGTTAAAGCATCTGCCTCCAATGCGGGAGACCCGGGTTCGATCCCTGGGTCGGGAAGATCCCCTGGAGAAGGAAATGGCAGTCCACTCCAGCATTCTTGCCTGGAGAATCCCATGGACGGAGAAGCCTAGTAGGTTGCAGTCCACGGGGTCGCAAAGAGCCGGACACGACTCAGCGACTTCACCTTCACCTTCACCAGGCCATTTACATTTAATGGAATTATTGATGTATTAGAACTTGCCATTTGTTTTCTGCTTGTTCTGTTTTTTATTTCTTAGTTTTCTCTTCCCTGCCTGCTGTGTGTTACTTGAATGTATTTTAGTACTCCAGTTTGATTCATCTAGTGTTTTTATTTGTTTGTTTAAATACTGATCTATTTGGCTCCATCTGGTTTTAGTTGCAGCACAGAGGATCTTCTTTGTGCCATGTGGGATCTCTTCTTGTGGTGCATGGATTTCTTGTGGACTTAATTGCTTCAGGGCTTGTGGTATCTTAGTTCCCCAACTCAAGACTGAACCTAAGTCCCCTGCATTGCAAAGTAGATTCTCAACCCCTGGACCACCAAGGAAGTCACCATCTAGTGTTTTTTAATGCACCTTTCTGAGTAGTATTGTAGTGATTGCTAGGTATTGCATTATATTTTCATAACTTCATCCCCTGGTGTCATTATTTTACTAGTTTAAGGAAAGTGTAGAAATGTTATCTTTATGTCATTTTACTCTCCCTTGTTAATAGTGTAATTTGCATAATTTTTCCACACTCATTAAGGACAATATCTAGCAGTGTTATGACTTTTGTTTCAACTCTCAAACATAATTTGGGAAATCTAAAAGGAAGAGAAAGTGTTTCATATTTATGACATATTTATACTTTCCAATGTTTCTTCTTCCATTCAAAAGTTGGAAATTCCCTTCTATCATCATTTCTTTTCTGTTTTAAGAACATCTTTTAGCCATTCTTTTAGAATTGGTCTATTGGTGAGAAATCATCCTTTTGTCTTCATCTGAGAATGTCTTGATTTCATCTCCTTTCATGAAAGCTATCTAGCCGAGTATAGCATTATATGTTTACAGTTCTCTTTTATTACTTCAAAAATGCTGCATCACTTCCTTCTGGCTTCCTTGGTTTCTCATGATAAATCTGTTATTCAAATTGTTTTTCCTGTAGAGTTAGGATGTCTTTTCTCTCTCACTTTTCAGCCATTATTTTTCAACCTTAATTTTTTTAAGTGCTTTTTCACTTCTGTCTTCTTTCTTTGCTTCTTCTAAGGACTCTGATGACAAAAATGTTAAATGCTTCATTATGGTCCCACGGGTTCCTGAAAGCTTGTCTACATTTTTAAATCTATTTTTCTCTGTTGTTTTAATTGGGTAATTTCTCTTGCCCTGTCTTCAAGTTCACTGATTTTTTCCTCTATGCCCTCTATTCTGTTGTTGAGCTCATTCACTGAGTTTTTAATTTTGGTTACTGTGTTTTTCAGTTCTAAATGTGCCATTTCTCTTTTGATAGCTTCTGTTTCTTTGGTGATATTTTCTACATTTATTTGGTTCAATCACATTTGCAATGCTGGTTGAAGCATTTTTATAATAAATTCTCTAAGAATTTATTGGATAGTTTGAACATTTTTGTCTTTTTAATGTTGGCATCTATTCATTGCCTTATTTAATTTAGTTTGAGACCTTCCTGGTTTGTAGTATAAATGATTTTTTTTCATTGAAATCTGGACATTATGTAATGGGATTTGGATTTTTTTTTAATCTTCTATTTTAGGTAATTTCTTCCAGAAGGACAAACTGCCTCATTCTTCCAAATGAGGTGGAATTCTTCCAGATAGCATGGTCAAGGTCCTCACTTGACCTTTGCTGACACCTAAGGGGAAGGGCTGCTCATTACTATTGGAGCCTCTTTCCCACACTCAGCTGCCACTGCTTCCTCCCTGTGAGCGAGGCCAAGGGGCCTTGCTACTGTTCCCCTGTGGCCTCCACTGACATCACAGGGGAGGACTGGCCTCATTAGTGTTGAGTGGGGCTAAAAGTCCCAACTCTCCATTCAGCCTCCTCTGAAACCACCCCAGCAAAGAGGGACAGGGCATATCGTTACTGCTCATACTGCTGGACACGTGTGGAAATCTACATGGTCCCCACTGACACTTCCTGGGAGGGAGGAAAGCCCCAGCTCCTCCTCGGCTCTCTCTAACACTAGACCAGTAAGAGTTTTAGGGAGGCTGATGGCACTGCCTGAGGGCAGTGGAAGCTAGGCTCCCAACTCTGCCTTTGCTGGATTGGGTAAAGTGGGGCTCCAGTTTCTTTCTGCAGTGTTTCACTGGAGCAATGCTGTTGCAGCCACACATTCTGGGAAACAAACTCACTCAGAAGGACAATGCAGATAGTGGAGTGCAGTTTATTACACCAGCGGCCCAAGGCAGAGTCTCCTCTTAGCCAAGGACCCCAACCTGTTTTTGTGAAAACCTTATATATCCTAAGTGTACTTGCTCAAACCCACCTCCCTATATTCTTTGAAACTAGTCTGGACAAGGTAAAAGAGAGATACGATCAAAGTTAACCCATGATTCATGTGTCACAAGACTATATAAACAGTGGACATTTATCAATAGGCCTGTGGTCATATCTCAGTAAACATAAAGGCATTTACGACTTTGTTCTGTTACAGAGATAATAAGCATATTCTTTTAGGCATCAGAGAGTCGTACAAGTCCTGAGGCTCTTTTATCCAGGGGGTCTGGTTTACCACTGGTAGGCCGCTTCTATAGACACCAGGCACAAAGTTCAGAGTCCACGGGGAGGGTGACCATGCTTGTAGCCTAATGTTTGCAGCCTGGCCTAAGATGGAGTCCAGCTCTGTCTGTTTCCTCCTTCAATGCAATTACTACCTAACAGTTCTCTGTCTTGCTAGCCGCCCATTCCTTGGTTCTTTGGCTGCAGAACAGGTTTGGTTTTTTTGGTCTGAATTCACTGGCAGTTCTGGGTTGCCAGCTCCTTTAGCTCCAAGTCAGGGATATATGAAGCAAAACAGAAAACACAGAGAGCACATTACCTCTGACCCTGAGATCTCAAGCCAGCTTGTCTTCTTCTCTCCACCTCCCAGAGTCATCTTATGTTGGCTTCATATATAGTGTGAGAGCTTTTAGTTCTACTTAGTCAGGAAAAGTATGCACGCATGCTAAATCATTTCAGTCGTGTCCAACTCTTTGGGACTCTATGGACTGTAGCCCGCCAGGCTCCACTGTCCACCGGATTCTCCAGGCAAGAATACCAGAATGGTTGCCATTCCCTTCTCCAGGGGATCTTCCTGACCCAGGGGTTGAATCCACGTCTCTGAGGCTCCTGAATTGCAGGCAGATCCTTTACCAGTGAGCTACCAGGGAAGCCTGGAAAGAGTAGGAAAAATACATTTATTCCATCCTCCCAGAGGAAGACTTTACTTAAAATGAAACTGCAGTAAGCTACTATAAACACCAGAGGTCTCTTCTAACATACTTATAAAAAAAATTTTTTTTTAAATTCTAATTTTCAGCATTTTCAGACATAATTCTGAAGGACTAAATCAATGTACTGTTTTTCAGTTTTTAAATATCCAACTTTTCTTACATTTTATCTTAAAAGAAAAACAGCTTTATCTAATTATTTTCTCAAGATAACATTATTCAGTGGGAAAGATTATAGGCCCAAGTAAATTGGGGAATTATAGTTATTCCCAGATGGCACTAATGGTAAAGAACCCACCTGGCAATGCGGGACACATGAGAGACACAGGTTCAGTTCTTGGATCAGGAAGATCCCCTAGAGGAAGGCATGGCGACCCACTCTAGTATTCTTGCCTGAGAATCCCATGAACAGAGAAGCCTGACAAGCTGTCATCCATAGGGCCACAAAGAGTCGGACATGACTGAAGTGACTTAGCACACATGCATTATTATTCATTCACATTAATCAGTTTATTTTTTAAATGCTATAGTCATTAAAGCTTTTGAGGGGCTTCCGCCGTGGCTCAGTGGTAAAATATCCACCTGCACTGCAGCAGCCACAGGAGACGTGGGTTCAATCCCTGGATCTGGAAGATCCCCTGGAGGAGGGCATGGCAACATACTCAGTTACCAAGTCCAAGCTCACTCTACTCACCGCATGACAAGCCAGTGAATCTGAGAGATAAGGTATTGAGGCAAGGCAGAGACTTTACACTGGGAGCCAGCAGACCGAGAAGATGGCAGGCTAGAGCCTCAAAATAACCATCTTACTGGGGTCTGGATTTCAGGTTCTTTTATAGATCAGACAGAGAAGCAATGAGAAACTAAAGTCAAAATGCAGAATAGGGAGGCAGAGGCAGTGGGGAAGTAAAATGAAACGGTCTTCAGTCTTATAAAGCATCTCCAAGGAAATGGTCAGCCTTTGGAAGGGGTGTGTTAATCTCTTCTATTCACAGACGGCCAAGGACAAACTATCTCTCCATAAGCTGAACAAAGGCACTTTAGTTTACAGTCAAGAAGAGGGGCAGAGTCCCCAGGCAAGCCACTGAGTATGATTATAATAACAAAAGCAACAACAAGCAAATCAAAGAAACAGTTTACAACATGGAGTCATAATTGGCTTCCTCCCTGAAGGAAAGGGAATAGACCTCATAGTCAACAAAAGAGTCCAAAATGTAGTACTTGGGTGCAATCTCAAAAATGACAGAATAATCTTTGTTCTCTTCCAAGACAAACTACTCAGTATCATAGTAATCCAAGTTTATGCCCCAGCCACTAATGCCAAAGAAGCTGAAGGTGAACGTCTCTTGGAAGACTTACAACACCTTCAAGAACTAACACCAAAAAAAGATGTCCTTTTCATCATAGGGAACTGGAATGCAAAAGTAGGTAGTCAAGAGATACCTGAGTTAACAGGCAAGTTTCACCTTGGAGTACAAAATGAGCAGGGCAAAGGCTAACAGAGTTTTGCCGAGAGAACACACTGGTCATAGCAA
>SJYC01080612.1:0-49540 GCA_006408675.1 Madoqua kirkii | reverse complement strand
GTAGCCAGCCAATCACAAACAAAACTATACATTTTCAGGGGGAAAATGTCCTTTAGGCATCAATGCAAAAAGACTACAGTGTAGTCAGCCCTCCATATTGAAGGGTTTCATATTTGCAGATTTAACCAACTTTGGTTCAAAGATATTGGGAAAAAAATTCAAGAAAGTTCCAAAGAGCAAAACTAATTTGCCATAAACTGGCAAATATTTGCATAGTATTTATATTGTATTTGAAACTATTTACAAATCATTTACATTGTATTGTAATTAGCTTCCAATTAAAATAAATAAATTTATATTTTAAAAAGTGATCTAGAGATGATTTTAAAGTATACAGCAAGATGTGTTTATGTTATAAGCAAATACTACACCATTTAATATTAGGAAATTGAACATCTGTGGATTTTGGTATCCAAGGGGCAGTCCTAGTCTTCACTGATACCAAGGGACTTGCATGCATGCATTTGTGTTCAGTTGCTTAGGCCATTTCTGACTCTTTGTGACCCTATGGACTGTAGTCTGCCAGGCTCCTCTGTCCAAAGGATTCTTCAGGCAAAAATACTGGAGTAGGTTGCTGTGCCCTCCTCCAAGGGATCTTCCCAACACAGGGATCCAACCCGAGTCTCTTATGCACTGCACTGGCAGGCGGGTTCTTTACCACTAGCACCACCTGGGAAGCCCACCAAGGGATAGCCATACTTAAAAGGAAAAGAAACGCAATTTGTCACCAGATTTTGAGTTAGCACTACATTATGCAAGAAAACAGTGGCATACTCTTTTTAACGTGCTAAAGACAAGAAAAAAATGTGAGCTACGGATTTTAGATTCAGCCAAACTGAATTTCACATGCCAGATCTTCCTCTAGGAATCTTTCCTAATGAAACTTCTAAACAATGAACTTCAGATAACCAAAATGAGCGGAGAAATAGTATCACAGGGATGGTGAAATATACCTAAGATTGTGAGCCTGGCCCATATCTTTCAGGAAAACCTCTATAATTTTGCACCAGACCATAAACGTCTGGTTTCAAGCAAAGAATGTTTGCTTTAGTGGATTTGACATTATTAGTTTAGATTCAGACAACTAGGTCAACTTTTACCAGCTTTCTAAGGAAAAACATTTCTGGGAGATTCAGGGTATGTTTCAAATAATGAAAGTAACCTGTTAGCAAACTGTAGATAATTAATACCTATTGCTGCCCAATAAATTACTCCTAAAACATAGTAACTTAAAACAACAAATAATTTCTGTGTTAAGAAACTGGGAGCAGCTTAGCTGTTCTGTTGCTGCTCAGGCTTTTACGAGGTTGCAGGCAAGTTGCCCACCAGGGCACCAAGCGCCTCAAGACTTCAGTGGAACTGAAACATTCTTCCAAGCTCACTCGCTTGGTTGTTGGCTGTTTTTCACCACATGGCCCTCTGCCTGGGCTGCCTAAGTGGCATTAGGGCATGGCACTTGCTCTCCCCAAGAGCTGTGCTCCAAAAGAAAAACAAGAACTCAAGACAAACATCATCTTTTATAACCTAATCTTGGAAGCTATAGTAAGTTCCCAACATACAAATGTTCTGTTCTGAAAGTACATTCATAAGTCCAATTTATTTCTAAGTACAACAAATTTAGTCTGGTACCCAACTAACACAATGATCTATAGAGTACCATATTGTAGTAGGTTATACTTTTCAAACAAATAATACATAAAAACAAGTACAGAAAATAAAGAAAACATTTTTAATCTTACAGTACTGGACCTTGAAAAGTTCAGTAATACCAGCTACAATGGGGCTTCCAGGTGGCACTAGTGATATATTATCCCTGTCATATCTGATTAAATCATATCTGACTCTTTCCTTCTCCAGGGGATCTTCCCAGCCTAGGGATCGAACCACTGTCTCCTATGTCTCCTGCATTGCAGGCAGATCCTCTACCCACTGAGCCATCAGGGAAGTCCCAGTGATAAAGAGGTGAGGTGAGGTGAGCTGAAGTCGCTCAGTTGTGTCTGACTTTTTGCGACCCCATGGACTGTAACCTACTAGGCTTCTCCGTCCATGGGATTCTCCAGGCAAGAATACTGGAGTGGACTGCCATTTCCTTCTCCAGGGGATCTTCCTGACCCAGGGATCGAACCCGGGTCTCTCGCATTGGAGGCAGACACTTTAACCGCTGAGCCACCAGGGAAGCCCAGTGATAAAGAACCCACTTGTAAATAAAGGAGGCATAAGATACTCAGTTTGGATTCCTGGGTCAGGAAGATCTCCTGGAGGAAGACATAGTAATGCACTCCAGTATTCTTGCCTGGAAAATTTCATGGACAGAGGAGCCTGGTGGGCTACAGTTCATAGGGTCTCAGAGTTGGGCACAACTAAAGCAACTCAGCAGAGCACACATCAGCTACAGCACCACTGCTTTTTCTGGACATCCTGGGTGGGCTTGGAATAAAGACATTGTACTATTGTACTGTACAGTAAAGTATGCAAAAGCACCACCACTTGTAGAGTATGCACACAGGTGACAATGTACACCAGATAAGTGAACTAACTTACTTGATTGGACATGTGAACATACGTTCATATCTTTGAAAATTCACAACATGAAGGTTTGTATGTAGGGGACTTACTTCACTTCTGCATAACTTCACTTCTGCCATACTCTGTCAGTCAGATGAACCAACATCCATTATGAAAGTAAAAACCAGGAAACAGATATATGGAGGGCTCTTTTGGAAGCTCAGAGATGTAAATTTCAAATAATTGGAAGCAGGAAGATTCGATTTTTAAGCCAAGATCTATGTGACTCCAGAAATTATTCCAGTATAATCAAATCAAGATAAAGTGTGGATTGTTAAGGTTATAGGTCTTTCTCTTACAATGAAATGACAAGAAAAATGGACTAACTTTTATAAGACTATAATGACTAACTTTTATAAGAGCTCCATATCTATATTTTCTGCACATAAACAGGTTTTATCTTGTTCTCACATGACCTTAGATATCTACACTCCTTCAAATTTCACCCTCACAGCTCAGCTGCTCATTGCTCTCAAGTATAAACTCATAATTTTCATGTGTGTAACTTATGTCTAGTTGGTTTTACTAAGGAAGGATCAAAATGCTCTGGATAATAGGATCCCAACCTAATTTATGGAAGTGGTTTTCAATCTTTTTTATGTTGACACATTTCATTATGTCTTAGTTTGGGCTTCTATAACAAGTTACCATAGATTGAGTGTTCATAAACAACAGAAAGTTATTCTTCAGAGTTCTGGAGGCTGGAAGTCTGAGATCAGGTTGACAGCATGGATGAATTTAGAGAGAGCTCTCTACCTGGATGCAGACTGATGAGTTCTCCTAATGTCCTGGTAGGTGGAAGGCAGAAAGAGGCAGCAAGCTCCTTTTTGGTTCTTAGAAGGGCACTAACCCCTTTCAGGAGGGCTCCACCCTCATGACCTCACTTAACCCCGTTTACGTCTCATAGGGTGCTCCTCTTAATAACATCACATGGTGGAATAGGGTTTCATCATATGCATTTTTGGTGACACAATGTTCAGTTCATAATATCAAATATCCAAGTCTGAATAATAGCCATCATTCTTTTGGGGGGGAAATAAAACAACTTTATTCCTGAAGTTCCATGAAAAGAAGCAGCCAATTAAGCTTTTGTTAAATCAAAAAGTTGCACTTGACTTCTTTAAAGAAAGCCTCACTTTACTGAGATATGACTGACACATAAACAAAAAAAGTGCTTTTCCAATCATTGAAATTTGGTATGTAGCAGAAGTGCTTAGTTTATATTTCCATCTCTTCATCCAGAATGTTAAAAAGACAAGTACTCAAGAGACAGAATTTCATGAGAATTTAAACATTGTACTGCCTCCTCAAACACCGATGTGTTTTTATTTGTTGGCTTGTTTGTTTTACTGAAAATACATGATTGTGAAAAACAATTCAGGTTGGTGCTGCTGCTTTCATTCTTGTTAAGGTACCACCTTTGCTTTTGAATATAAGTAATATCACTGCAAATGCCAACAAAGATAAAAGAGCAAAAGACGTATTAGTGTTATTTCCATAGTAACAAAACTTGTGAATTTTTTGACCATGCAGAATTTGAGTGTCTTGAGAATACCTGCTTTCAAATTGGGACAGTCGTTAGACTCTGATCATTTAAAACGTCTGCTTGACTTTGTAAGGGATTCTGAGACATTTTCCTAATTCTGCTGCCTGAGCTCTTGCTCTGGGCTCACTCCCACCCCTGCCATGATGGTAGCCCAACCACATCCCATGCCAGGCAGACCATGCCAGCTGGCCCCATGCTCACTCCAAGCACTAGGGACTGGCAGAAGCGGCTACTATTCTTGTCCACCCTGGACCTTCACAAGAGGTCTGCTCTGTATTGGCCTCAGGTCCTATAGCAGAAGCTGTGGATTCCAGTTGCGCATCTGGCTTCGGGCCATGAGGTGATCTATTGCCTGATAATGAAAACCCATTGTCCTTAGGCATCACTTGTTCATTCACACTGTTGCGTGTATTTGTGCACTTGTAAACCTCCCTCCACATTTCAAGAAAAAATGCTGCAAATAATAAATGCTGGAGAGGGCATGAAGTAAAGGGAACCCTCCTACTCTATCAGTGGGAATGTAAATTGGATGGCCACTATGGAGAACAGTATGGAGGCTCCTTATAAAACAAAAATAGAGTGGCCACATGATCTAACAACCCCACGCCTAGGCATACATCCAGTGAAAACTCTAATTTGACAAAACACATGAACCCCAATGCTCACTGCAGCACTACTCACAGTGGCCAAGACGCGGAAGCAATCAAATGTCCATCAACAGAGGCGTGGATAAAGAAGATGTGGCACATACATACAAAAGACCATCACTCAGCCCTAAAAAGGGGCGGAATAATGCCACTTGCAGCAACATGGGCTGACCTAGAGATGATCATGCTAAGTGGATTAAGTCAGACAGAGAAAGACAGATATCATATGGCATCACTTGTCTGTGGAATCTAAAATATGTTACAAATGAACTTATTTACAAAACAGAAACAAACTCACAGACATAGAAAGCAAACTTATGATAACATAGGTGAAAGGGTGTGAGGGAAGGATAGTTAGGGAGTTTGGGATTGACATGTACATACTGCCATATTTTTAATAGATAACCAATAAGGACCAACTGTATAGCACAGGAAATTCTGCTCAATATTCTGTAACAACCAATATGGGAAAAGAATTTGAAAAAAATAGATACATGTATATATTTTAAAAGAAATATATATACAGAAAGTATAATAATAAGGACCTACTGTATAGCACAGGGAACTATACTCAGTATCTTGTAAAAGAACTGAAAAAGAATATATATATATATTATATAACTGCATGACTATGCTATATACTTGAAACTAACACAATATTGTAAATCAGCAGTGTTGTTGTTCAATCATCAAGTCATGTCCAATACTTTGCAACCCCATGGACTGAAGCATGCCAGGCCTCCCTGTCCATCTCCTGGAGTTTGCCCAAGTTCATGTCCATTTAATAGGTGATGCCATCCAACTGTCTCATCCTTTGTTACCCTCTCTTCCTCTTGCCTTCACTCTTTCCCAGCATCAGGGTCTTTTCCTGATGTGAAGAGTTGGCTCTTCACATCAAGTAGCCAAAGTAATGGAGCTTCAGCATCAGTCTTTCCAATGAATATTCAGGATTGATTTCCTTTAGGATTGACCGGTTTGACCTCCTTGCTGTCTAAGTGACTCTCAAGAGTCTTCTCCACCACCACAGTTCAAAAGCATCAGTCCTTTGGCACTCTGCCTTCTTTATGGTCTAATGCCAGGGTCCAGCCCCGGTGGATCCAGGGTGATTCGAAGGTGGGGACGGAGTAGGAGTCCTAGGAAAAACTTATTTAATTACAGATAGAGAGGGACTAGGAATTTAGCAGAGAAAAAGAGGCCGAATAACTTGGTTAACACAGGGTGCCAATCACCACCTACGTAGGCCGCAGGCGTCTTCCCGTTCTCCCGAAGGAGAGGAGGCACTGAGGCTCCCCCGGTCCGATCTTAGAAGCCCAGGCAGAATTAGTAGGCTTGGTGGGTCCTATGCACCAGATGGGAATTCGACCAGAAAAATAGTAAAAGAGAGAGAAAGGGGCCGAATAACTTGGGTTACGTGGGGTACCAATAAAATTCCAGACAAGGAACTTGCACCATATTTATGGCGGGCACCCACGCTCCAGATGGGAATTCAGCCAGAAAATTGGGGAGCAGAAAGGAACGACATGAGGGAATCAGTCTTTCCGGAACTGATCCGATTTCTTTATTTTTGGGTTTGCTTATATACCCTTTGTTACATATAGGGATGAATACAGAGTCACGCGGGGGTCAGCAGTCCTGACCTTATCAAAATCAGGTGATTTACATAAAAAGTTTTAGGGGTTTTACATCATCTTCAAGCCATTTCTGCCTGCTGACATTTACAACTCTTTCTTTCTGATAACCAAAAAACTTATTTTTTCCAAGGGTGTTTTTCCTTAAACCAAGCACCACCCTCCAAATAAAGTCGCATTCCTATAGGGTGAGGGTGTAGTGAGTTACAATCAAGAAAGGAATTTATTTAACCCAAGGTTAACATGATTAATCTTAAAGGTTAATACTTATTTCTCCTATATGCTTAAAGGTTAAGACTTAGTTCTCCTATATGTTAATCCTTATTTCTCCTATATACTTAAAGGTTAAGACTTATTTCTCCTATATGTTAATCCTTATTTCTCCTATATACTTAAAGGTTAAGACTTATTTCTCCTATATGTTAATCCTTATTCATTATAAGGGCAGGGAATATAAAGATTTTAGCAACAAACATCAGTCCAATAAATGAAAATTCTTTCACCAATGTTCCTCTTAAGATCTACTCAGTCGTGAGATAGTGACAAAGTTACATTTTTGCATAGCAAGGACACAGTGATTTATAACAAAGTACAGTGATCTATTACAAGAGAGAAAATTCATTAACTCAGAAAGTCTAATATTGCTAACATCAAAAACTACTATATTTCCTTTTCTACATTCCAAATACATTGATTTAATACATTCCCAGGTACCTAAAGGATATGGAGGCCTGGCGGCGATCATTGACTCAACAACAAGAAAAAGTCCTATGTTAATTAAGATTCTCAGAATACTCCAAAACTCTCTGTGCTGTTTATGGTTGAGAGGTAGTAAACAATCATGTGTCCACAGAGAGGTTTAATCTGAGACGCCCTTGTCCCACCTAGGGCAGGGAATTAGCGGCAATTATTGACACAACAATTGAAGAAACCCTTTATCAATATAATTCCCATCCAACCCACTATACTAATAATTTCTAACCTTCCACAAGAATTTGCCTTTAGTAAGTCAAAACATCTCATGCCTCTCAAGGTTGGAAGGCTGTTGTGGCCAGAGGAACCTACACAGGCAAGCTAGATAACCTTCAGAGGAGTCCAGTAAGTTGAAACACTCTAGTCACGCCCAGGAATTTTTACTGCCTTGGAGCTGCACGTTTACTCCTTCTCGGAGAGAAACGGTTATGGGGGAGAGCACCCCGTAGGTGAGAGTACAGGACAGGCTCTGGTTTTGGGGTTAGATGTTCGGGAGCAGGGGAATTTCCTGAGACTTGGTCACGCCTTTGCGTATGCCGAAGCCCCCTTTCCTCATGACCTTTGCCATGGGCGGAGTTCCTCATGCTGGCCTCCAACAGTCTAACTCTCACATCTGTACATGACTACTGGAAAGACCATAGCCTTGACTATATGGACTTTGTCAGCAAAGTGATGTCTTTGCTTTTTAATACATTGTCTTTGTTATAGCTTTCCTGCCAAGAAACAGTCAGCTTCTGATTTCATGACTACAATCGCTATCCACAGTGATTTTAGAGCCCAAAAGAGGAAATCTGTCACTGCTTTCAACTGTTCCCCTATTTGTAGTGAAGTGATGGGACCAGATGCTTTGATCTTAGTTTTTTTAATACTCAGGTTTAAGCCGAGGTTTTCACTCTGCTCTTCATCATATCAAGAGGCTCTTTAGTTTCTCTTCACTTTCTGCCATTAAGGTGGTATCTGCATATCTGAGGTCGCTGATATTTCTCTCCGCAATCTTTGTTCCAGCTTGTTTCTCATCCAGCCTGGCATTTCACATGATGACAATAAACATCCTTACTCCTTTCTCAATTTTGAACTAGTCGGTTGTTCTATAACGTTCTAACTGTTCCTTCTTGATGCACATAAAGGTTTCTCAGGAGACAAACAAGAGGATCTGGCATTCTCACCTCTTTAAGAGTTTCCACAGTTTGTTACAATCCACATGGTCAAAATTTTTAGCACAGTCAAAGAAACAGAGGTAGGTATTTTTCTGGAATTCTCTTGCTTTCTCTATGATCCAGCGAATGCTGATGATTTGACCTCTGGTCTCTCTGCCTTTTCTAAACCCAACTGTACATCTGGAAGTTCTCAGTTCACATATTGCTGAAGCCTTGCCTGAAGGATTTTGAGCTTAACCTTAGTAGCATGGGAGATGAGTGTGATTGTCCAATAGTTTGAACATTCTTTGGTACTGCCTTTCCTGGGAATTGGGATGAAGACTGACTTTTTCCAGTCTTGTGGCTAATGCTGGGTTTTCCAAATTTGCTGACATATTGAGCACAACACTTTAATGCCATCATCTTTTAGGATTTTAAATAGCTCGGCTGGAATTAAATAATTTCCACTAGTTTTATTGATAGAGTGCTTCCTAAAGCCCACTTGACTTAACACTCAAGAATGTCTGGCTCTGGGTGAGTGACCCTGCCATCATGGTTATCTGTGTCATTAAAAGCTTTTTTGTACTTATGTGTATTCTTGCCATCTCTTCTTCATCTCTTCTGCTTCTACTTCAGTCTTTTTAAAATGCCTCAAAAAGTATGCTAAAATTTGTTTTCCAGGAAGGGCTGTGTGATACTAAAAAGCAACTACAAAACTGAGACCCCAACCTCAGCAGAGCATTTCCTAGAAAGACCCAAGTACTGGGGGCCGTTATAAGGGACCCAAAGGACCACAGGTCAGTTTTTAAGGATCTCACTCATCATGAGCAGAGGGAAAGTGTGCCTGGAGCATCATCACTGATGAAGAATGTTTCATGAATGTTCCTTTGAGCTACATAGGAGCTCCTGCCATCATGAACCTGAGAGCTCCCTCTTCACCACCTGGCAGTTCAGTGACCTCTGCTATGGATTGAATGGTACCCCTCAAATCCATACGTTGAAGCCCCAGTCCCCAGTGCGGCTATATTTGGAGATGGGGCCTTTAAAGGGGTTGTTGGGATTACAATGAGGGCATAACAGTAGAGCCCCAAACAATAGGACTTGAGGTCTTTAAAAGGAGAAGAGAAGAGACACCAGGGATGTGCTCACAGTGAGAAGGCAGCCATCTGCAGCTCGGGAGAAGGACTCAGAGAACCAGTTGCCAGCACCTTGACCTGGACTTCCAATCTCCAGAACTACAAGAAAATACTTTCTGGTGGTATTTTGTTATGGCAGCCCTAGCACACTAATTCAGGGAGCATAAAGGAAAGAGAGCAATCCAGGATAAACCCAGGGGCCTTTATATTCTAACCCCAGCCCTCTCCCTCTGCCAGCCCCCAAGCCATTATATAAATATAAAAATATATATACAGATAATTATAATGTATGTTATATATAATATACATTAATACAATAATATTATAATATATATACATATTAATGTAAAAAGAAGTCCCCTGGTGAAGACAAAGCTTGTTCTCAGCTATCAGTTGGGTGCTTTGTGTATCCTCTCTTCCTCTTTCTCTCTCTCTCTAATAAATATGTATTATGTTAATATTAATGTATATTATATACATATTAAAGTATATGAATAATATATATTAATGCATAGTAATATATATATAGAGAGAGAGCAAGTATAAAATCAGTGCACTCTCTTATAGGAGAGATTCGGTCTGGAAGTTCATTTATGAGACAGGCTGAGACCTGGGACCTGGGACCATTTGCTTTAATGGTTGCATCTGGACAGATGTCTCCTCCAGCAACAAAATACAAAGAAACTATTTAGGACTAAAAATAACTGCCTGCGTGAGCAGTTGGGGCAAATTATGGATTTCTTGTTGTTCACTCACTAAGCTGTGTCTGACTCTTTGCGATCCCATGGACTGTAGCATGCCAAGCGTCTCTGTCCTCTGCTGTTTTGGAGTTTGCTCAAATTCATGCCCATTTAATTGGTGATGCTATCTAACCATCTGCACACAATACCACCAAAGACATGGGCAGACCACCTAAGTCATGCCTCTGGCCTGACCCATCGACACACCTCTACCCTCACCCCATTTAAGGAACCTGCCTCCACCTCAGATAATGAGCAAGGAAACTTGTTACTTGGTTTGGCTTCCTCCTGCTGCAGCCGGGCCCTAATAAAGCCTTACCTAAATGTCTTGTCTGTTATCTGAGCAACTTCTATTGATTAAGAGGCTAAGAACCCTGGTTGATAACACTGATACACAATTTTATGTACACACACACTACAGGAAGACTAGACACAACTGAAAAATTTGAGTCACTCACTATCTTGTATCTGACAGAGTCCTCAACAGAGAAATAGTCCCTTTGCAGAATGCCCACAAACAATGTACTTAATTTTCCAAGATGAAAGTTTATCATCATTTAGAAAGAAGCCAGGAAAAAAAAAGGGTCTTAAGGGCTTTAGAATGTTTTCCAAATGCATTGTGGTACCTTGACAAACATTTTTTGAAACTATAAAACATGTAAGTGTCTATTGTTTCCTTTTTTCCCTCTTAACCTATCATTTTTACATCCCTTTTTACACCCCTTTTTACAACCTATCTTTTTACTATATTTACACCTGTCCTTCCTCACTTGCACTCACATGTAGAAACACACCTTATCTTCTTTCTCACACTTACATTGCATCGAACATACTTCCAGCTCTTCCACACTGCCAGGAGCTTCTCAGAAGACAAATACCAGCCTGATTTAACAAAGTGATAAATTAATTTAGTGAAATGCTGATGCTCATTTGCTGTGAGTAATATCTTAAAAGGGGGAGGGACAAATGCTTATTTTGTTGTTGGGATGGAAAGAACTTTCTCCAGGCTTTTGTGTGGGGTGATGAGCGGAGGTCTTGAGCAAGAATGGGCAGCCAAGAGCTTCACCTGGATTGAAAACACTGGTTTCAAAGATCCTTTTGATTTGGCAATAGAGGATTCACACTGAACCTGAGGAATTCATATGTTTACAGACGTCTGTGATGAGAACCACCTTCAGTAAGGTGTGGATCAGAGCAGAAGAATCCTTGAAAAGATCTGGGGCAGGATGGGAGGTGGTGAAGGAGGTGGAGAACATAGAGAGAAGGGTCAAGTGGAGAGAAGGGAGAAAGAACTGTTTTATGGTAGAAATAAATTAATAGACTATTCAAAAGAGAAAGAAGTACCACAATGGTTAATAAGTATTATGCACTTCTATCTCACTTGTTCCAAAAACACATTTAAAATGCTGGCTTGAAAGTCACTTAGAGCTCACCAAATCCTTCAGTGCTCTGTCACCATGGGTTGAATCCTCCTGTCTGGGTGGATAAAGCGTGACTTAGGGGCACAGCAATGCCTCCCTGGCATTAAAAGCAGGAAATGGTGGCATTCCGCATCACTGTCATAAGAATAATTCCTCCAAGAATCTGCTACCATAATGTGATCTCCAGTGGGGAGTTCTTGATCTATGTGAAGAGGGTAAAGGGGCAGCTTCCAGGAGAGCTGAGCCAGGAGGGAAAATCTCCCTTAGTTAGAGTCATTGGTCAGAGATTAACTTACAAGTTGAAGGCTTTGGTGTGTGACGCTGATCAATGCTGGGTTCTTTACCGGGTCTAGAGAAAAACAGTTGAAAACATTTATAAACATTTTGTCTCTTAAAGCCATAGATAAAGCTCATGCTTCTGCCTGAGCTGACCAGGTCAAGTGAAATGTCAAGTGAAGTGGGCCTGTTGTAGCCTATTGCACCCTCCCTGTAAAGACCTCATCATTTGGGGAAACTCTGAGGATCTTGAGCTCCAGGGGAGTAAAAGGAAACGTGGCTATTCAAATTTCTTAGGTACAGTCATACTTGACTGACCTTCAAAGGTACTTGAAATCAAAGAGGAAGCCACTCTCAATGAAAACTCTGGATTCTGCTGCCACATGCAAAATTATGTATTTCAACCCTCAACTAATTCAATACACTGAGAACTGAAAGACACCGTTTTTTGCTATTATCAGATATATCCAATAGGTAAGCCACATTAACTATTATTAAAGGGTAAATCTCAGTGTCATTACTACAACTTCAAATGAGGAGGGTGCCCTGCTCTATACTGTGTATGTCAGCATTTTAATTTTGAAAAGAAGATTTGCCATAAATCCACATCTGAATCGCCATGGTTATTCTTTAAGTGAAGAAAGTGAGTATAACAGAGTCCCTTACATTTTTTCTATTAAATGCCACAAAGCACAACCAAAAAAAAAAAACTGTTTCTTTTATTGATTTTTTCTCTTCATTGTGGTAATAATCATAGTATCAATCAAGTGGTAAGATTTTCATGTATTATGATTAATGCATGATATTGAATTAATTGGATGAATATGAACCCTTGTGATGTTTTCTTCTGTTTTGAAGATGTTATTAATGTATTTTCACTGTATGGTTCTTTCATATGGTTGCTTTTTCTTCCCACTCTCCTCTTACCTCCTTCTTTCCCTGCCCCTCCCACCTGCTTTCACTACTATTTAATATTTTTCCTGTTTTTGTCCATGTCTTGTAATACTTGGTTATATTCTTGACATCATGTCATCAATGATAGCATTGTAGAGAGCTTGGATTATGTTATTTTCCTCTGAAGAGCATTGGATTTTTCTTCTTCAAACAGATTACAAACAGATGCTGAGCTTTGGGCTTTGATCAGAGGACGTAGCCCTCAGTTTGGGGACATGGTTTTCACTCCTGCTAATGGAGTGTGGTTTTCACTGGAAGTCTCAGGTGCTCATGAAGTCCCTCTAACTTGATGAAATCCTGTCCCCAGTCTCCATCTTCCTAGGCCTAGACAGCAGCTGGAATGTCTGCTCAACTCCTCAGCCTCCCAGCAGCTGCTTTCTGCTAGATATCCTAGGCCCTCAGTTTGGATGTGCATGGTTCTGGAATCTGCCAGTGACTGGAAGGGCATTGTTATGCAGACTCAGCACTCTCTCCTCTGTGAGTCTCTTCTCTCATCTTCTGGAGATGGAAGTCTGACCTTCTTGAGCACAGTGGGACTGACCCTGTGCTTGAACTGTGTCCCAAGTGGGCCACAGTGACTGAGAGGGGCCCACAAGGGAAATGCCTGTTCAATGTAGAGGTGACTTATTTGCTTCTCTTCCTTCAAGGATTGTTGCCTGATCAGTCCTGCTTTGGGTTGCTCTTCAGTGTATTCAAACTAGTTTTTGTTGTTGTTGTTGTTTTTATATTTTGTCCAGCATTTATAATTGTTATCAGCAAGAAGGATGTCCAAAACAAGCTATTCTTCCACTACCAGAATTGGAACTCCTACTTTGAATATTAAAGAACAGAATTCGAATTCAATCCTAATTGATGCTATACCCCCAGCTTGATTGGTTAGCTAGTAGATTTTCTGTTTAATTCCTTGCATCACACATATGTAGTATCTTTCTGCTTTCTTAAAGCATCAGTACAATGTATTGGACACAGGATGTAAATAAGCAAGCTGTTTTTGTTATTTTTTTAGATTCAAGTGTTTTGATTCATGGTGTCTTTTTTCATTAAAATGGGTGCAAAAGCAAATAAACAAACAAAAAAAGATTCACTTTTTATTTAATTTTTTGGCTGCACTGTACAGCATGTGGGATCTTAGTTCCCCCGACCAGGAATGGAATTCACGCCCCCTGCTGTGGAAGTGCATCATCTTAACCACTGGACCACCAGACAACTCCCCTGATTTGCTTTCTTAGAGGGAAACACTCCTGGTTTCATATTTCCACTCTCAGAGAAGGGGTTTGTTTCTACATCTGAAAGATGAGTATGAGTGACAGGATGGTTAGAATTATATATATTAACAGATGTCATATTACTGAAAATTAATGATAAACTAAAAAAAAATTATGGTTGTAACATACACATAGCATATAATTTGTCATAAAATTGGACCACTTTTAACTGCTGTCCAGTGGTTGTGAGTAACGCACTTGTGTTGCTAGCATCCCCACCATCCACACATGTGTTCTCACCTTGCACAACTGAAATTCCAGACTTAATATACCATCACTCCCCCTCCCCAACCCCTGGCAATTGCCATTCTATTTACTATCTATGAGGGTCATGATTCCACGCACCTCACATGAATGGAATCATATAGTATAGGATGTCCTTTTGTGACTGCCTTATTTCATTTAGCACAATGTCCCCAATGCCATCCATTTTAGTGTGTATCAGAATTTTCTTCCTTTTTAAAGCTGAGCAATATCCCATTGCATAGATACACATTTTGTTCATCCATTCATCTGTCAACAGCACTGTTCGCTTCCACCTTTTGGTTAATATGAATAATGGTGCTGTGAACATGTGTGTACAAATATCCCTTTGGGTTCCTGTTTTTAGCTCTTTAGGGTATAAATCCAAACATGAAATTGCTCAACCATGTGGTAATTCCATTTTTAAATTTTTGAGGAACCGCTATATTGCTGTTCTACATAGTGTCTGTACCATTTCATATTCCCACCACCAGTGCACAAGGATTACAGTTTCTCCACATCTTATCACAAACACAAGTTTCTTCCTGTCCTACTGCTACTTACAGTAATCATCCTTTTTTTTCTTAAATTTTATTGAAGTGTAGTTTATTTACAATGTTGTAATAATTTCTTCTGTACAGTAAAGTGACTCAATTACTTTACATATTTATCTATGCACTTTTTCATATTCTTTTCCATTATGGTTTATTATAGAATATTGAATATAGTTCCCTGCTATACAGTAGGACTCCACTGTTTATCCATTCTATATATAATAGTGTGTGTCTGCTAATCCCAAACTCCCAATCCTTCCCCTGGCAACCACAGTCTACTCTCTATATCTGTGAGTCTGTTTTTGTTTTGTGAATATGCTGACTTGTATCATACTTTATATTCCACATAGAAGTGATATCTTGACAGTAGCCATCCTAATGGGTATGGGGTGATATTTCATTGTGGTTTTAATTTGCATTCCTAAAATGGCAGACATCTTGCTGAACTGCATAAAATTTTATGCTTAACAACATACTTTAATTACAAATCAATATCTAGGTTATTAATGTGCATATACTACTTAGGAGAATACTTTGTATTATATAAAACCTAAGGCAGCTAACATTTTTCGATGACCTGTGCCACATGCTACGTGGTATTTAGTGTGTGATATCTGACTTTCTGTTTGCTTTACCATGGAGATAGATTCTATCATTGGTGGCTCAGATGGTAAAGTGTCTGTCTACAGTGCGGGAGACCTGGGTTCGAGCCCTGGGTTGGGAAGATCCCTGGAGAAGGAAATGGCAATCCACTCCAGTACTGTTGCCTGGAAAATCCCATGGACAGAGGAACCTGGTATGCTATAGTCTATGGGGTCGCAAAGAGTCGGACACGACTGAGTGACTTCACTTCACTTCACACATGAGGAAACTGAGGTGTAGAAATTCAGGTTCTTTTCTAAGATCTTATGGGCTAAAAAATGAAAACCAAGCACTTCAACTTCAGAATTCAAATGCTTGAGCCTGAAAAGAATGGTAACAGGATTGTGAGAGAAACCTTGGCGTCTATTCATTGCAAAGCTAACTTTTGGGGGGAAATTTTTTTTGTTTTTTGGTTTGTTTTCAGAAACCTGCAGGCTTGGTTAGGTCCCAGAACTCTTGGGTGGGGGGTAAGGATTTTAGCAAAGGACACCTGCCCTGTTTCCTGGGTGGTGGAGGGCATGACAGTGGCATGTGAAAGGCCAGATCACCAGTCTCTCCTTCCTGCTCTATACCCCACCCCCTGCTGCCTCCTCGTCAGGAGAGTTCAAGCATGAAGGACCCTCAGAGATTCCAGACTCTCCATTGGCAGAATTTTCATCCTCCTGGCCTTCTGGGTGTGCCCTTTTGAGGTGAATCTTAGAAACTCCACATGGTAAATGTTCCTTTCTGGGCCTCATTTGGCATGCTAGGAAAGAGTTACACTTTTTAAGAAAAAAAGTTATTTTAATTGTGCGGGTCTGTGGCCTAACCCATCCCGCTCACCTTCCCTGCCTGACTCTTTTTCCCTACCTGACTCTTTCTAGTCTATGTATTCACATTCTATTTGGCTATTTTGTTTGGTCTTTTAAAGTGCTATAAAAAAGCCTCCCAGCTCATCCAAGATCACACCAATTCTATCATTGAAGAGTAACCCTGGGGCCCGCAGGGCTGGAAATAGCTTGGTTGGATATAGAGATTTGAAACATAGACAGTGACATAAAAGGATGAATTGAACATGTGTTGGCAAATGCAGTGAATAAGCCGTGTGACCTCACTAGGCTCTGTACCTCTGGAGGGGGATGGGATGTGACGCTTTTTCTTCAGCACACACATCCCTTACCCAAGGATGCAGGAAGGAAAATGGAGACTGCGTGGAGCTTTGAACCCCTGGACAAGAAGACTTCTTGACCTTGTTTGGAAAATTAGTATCATTTTCTCTCTTTTTTTTTTATTGGAGTATAGTTGTTTTACAGTGTTGTTTCAGGTATGCCTGTGCTTGTCCTCTGTGGTGTCTCTCTTTTGTGACCCCCTGAACTGTAGCCCGCTAGGCTCCTCTGTCCGTGGGATTTCCCAGGCAAGGACACTGGCGTGGGTTGCCACCGTCCCCCAAGAGATCTTCCTCTTCCGTCTCCTGCATTGATAGGCAGATCCTTTTATCACTGTGTCACCTGGGACAGCAAAGTTTTATATATATAAGTGTAACTGTTCTTTTTTAAATTCTTTTCCCATTTAGATTATTCCAGAATATTGAATTTTTCCTGTGCTATACAGTGAGTTTTGTTGTTATATCTATTTTATACGTGTGTGATAGTTGCTCAGTCATGTATGACTCTTTGTGACCCCATGGACTGTACCCACCAGGCTCACTCTGCCCATAGGATTCTCCAGGAAAGAATACTCGAGTGGGTTGCCATTTCCTTTTCCAGGAGATCTTCCCAACCCAGGGATCGAACCCAGGTGTTCTGCATTGCAAGTGGATTCTTTACCATCTGAGTCACCAGGGAAGCCCACTTTATACATAATAGTGTGTATATGTTAATCACAAACTCCTAATTTTCCCCTCTCCCTTCCCCCTTTGGTAACTATAAGTTTGTTTTCTATGTCTGTTTTGTAAATAAGTTCATTTGTATCTTTTTTTTTTAGATTCCACATGTAAGTGATATCATACGATATTTGTCTCTGTCTGACTTACTTCATTTAGTATGGCAGTCTATTCAGGGTCCTGCAAATGGCATTATTTCATTCTTTTTGGCTGAGTGATAAGCCATGGTCCAAAAGGATACACGCACCCCAAAATTCACTGCACTGCTGTCTGCAATAGCCAACACACAGAAGCAACCGAAATGTCCACTGACAGATGAATGGATAAAAATCAGTATCATTTTCAGTAATGTCTCCACCTTTGTCAATGTTGCTTCTTTCATCTTAAGCACTCAAGCCAGGAATTTTAAGTTTCTTTAAAGTATTTTCCTGTCTGTGGCCGTGGGAGAGGTGGCTTGATTTTTTTTTTCTCTTTCATTCCTCATATCCTGTTGAACATCAAGTACTACTGATTTTTTTTCCCTTGAATTGTTTTTGTTCTTCCCTCCTGTCTTGGCCCCAAGCCTCCCAGCCTGGGTGACCCCCACTTCTTCTCTCACCCGTGAATCCTGTTCTCCTCCCAAAACAGATCTTCTTTCCAAATGATTGTCTCATCACAGATCCTTTCTTCCACTCATTTCCTTCCTTCCTTTTTTCTTTTTATGAGCATTGACTGAGCCCCTCAAGTAACAAATACAATATCTAAAACATTTTTGTCCCACGTAATCGCACACTCCCTTGCTCATTCTAAATGATTTCTCAGGATACATTCTACTTGAGTTAGCTGTGAACCTAATGTTTTCTAAAATATGTTTTTAAAGTAATAAATACATAAATGCATGATGGCTGATTTTGATGGCCCAGTTTATCTATAATTTGGGAATCTGGTCCCATCACTTCACGGGAAGTAGATGAGGAAACAGTGTCAGACTTTATTTTTGGGGGCTCCAAAATCACTGCAGATGGTAATTGCAGCCATGAAATTAAAAGACGCTTACTCCTTGGAAGAAAAGCTATCACCAACCTAGACAGCATATTGAAAAGCAGAGACATTACTTTGCCAACAAAGGTCCATCTAGTCAAGGCTATGGTTTTTCCTGTGGTCATGTATGGACGTGAGAGTTGAACTATAAAGAAGGCTGAGCACCGAAGAATTGATGCTTTTGAACTGTGGTGTTGGAGAAGACTCTTGAGTGTCCCTTGGACTGCAAGGAGATCCAACCAGTCCATTCTAAAGGAGATCATTCCTGGGTGTTCACTGGAAGGACTGATGCTGAAGCTGAAGCTCCAGTACTTTGGCCACCTCATGTGAAGAGTTGACTCATTGGAAAAGACTCTGGTGCTGGGAGGGATTAGGGGCAGGAGGAGAAGGGGACAACAAAGGATGAGATGGCTGGATGGCATGACCAACTCGATGGACATGAGTTTGAGTGAACTCTGGGAGTTGGTGATGGACAGGGAGGCCTGGCGTGCTGCAGTTCATGGGGTCGTAAAGAGTCGGACACGACACAGTGACTGAACTGAACTGAAGATGTTCATTTACTAAAACCTCTGCACTATCCCAGGCACTGTTCTAGGTGCTGAAGAGATAGGTAACCAAGAGAGAATGCACAAAGAGCAGGAATGACTCTCCATCTGTGTCTCAGGAAGAACAGCTCACAGAGCCCAGCTGCAGGGAGTGGTTCTGGGGCTGGACACTCACCAACCAAAGGCAATGACACCCTGGCAGTTGGTTGTTCCCCAAGAGACAAGTGTCTGCTGTACTTGGCTTTGAACACCCCTGCCATCAATGCATCACTTTGCTGACCTTGTAACCCTCTTACGGTTTTTGCACTCTCACTTTTCTCGTCTCATAACTTCTGCATCTTGACTAGATACAGCATTTGCTCTTTTTTGCCTTCACATAGAAATTCCCCAAAGAGAAAGTGATGAGTTCAAGTCAGTTTACTTTCCTTACCAGTCACAGTGTCCTTCTAGGAACTTCTTTTAGACGGGCTCGCAAGCCAGGCAATTTTGAGGTCAGGCATCTCGCATCTTCGATCTGATGTGATCCAGGCTGATTGATAAGATACTCACTTATGATCCTGAGGTCATGACATTTTCTCCTCTCAGGTCTGAGAAATGGGAGACATTCAGCCAAAAGAAGACTATAATTGGAGGGCACTTTGGTGATATCTGTAAATATCTGGCATCGAGAAAAGTGCCTGCACCATAGGAAATGCACACAAGTAAAATTAGCTCATTAAACTACTTCTGATAGGTTTGTACATATTTCACCTTCATGTTACATGTGACACTGACTTGATCAATTTTGAAAGATTTATTATTTATTATTCATTTTGGCTGTGAGGGGTCTTTGTTGCAGCTCGAGGGCTTCTCTAGCGGCAAGTGTCAACTTTAGAGCTTGTGGGCTTAGCTGCAGCAGGAGAATCTTAGTTCCCCAACCAGGGATCGAAATGGGGGCCCCTACATTGGGAGCAAGGAGTCTTATCCAGTGGACCACCAGGTAAGTCCACCTAAATCAATTTTATAATTTTACCTGAAGAAAGGTTTCCAATCTATATAAATTAAGGAAAACTTCAAATACTGGGATATGTCTTTAATGCATTGGTTCCCATCAAACCACACCACATGTCAACTATGGTCAGAGTTAAAACTAAAAGTTCCTAAATTGTATTAAACTAGCTACAGAAAAAGAAAATGAAATTAGCTTTGACTTTTGCAGTGTTGAATACCCCACATGGAAATTACTTCACTAGTTTTTCTCCTCTGTAAAAACTGGTCATTTGATTCTAAATTTACTTCAGATTTTCAAAAAATTTACTTCAGATATTATATTCTATGCTTACTTTTTCCCATAATGAAAATTATTATGATCTTATTGAGTGCCTGTAAAGCAAAGCCTTTTCTAAGGTTTTTTAGCCTTTCATGCAATGTTTTGATAGCTTCTATAAACGTTCCTGTTATGTAGCCATGGCACAGTAAAATCTATGGGCAGAAAACATCATTTCAAAAACAGGCAGGAATTTACTGTGCTTGCTTTGTCCTTGGCTAAAATGTGAATGTTGAAAAAAGTGCAATTCACAAATTGTTATTGTGTTCCAATCAGTGTTTTTTCTGTCAGCTGGGCAAACCCTTATTCACTGTAAGATCTTTTGGAAGGGCCCTGCCCCCCTGGCTGCAGTATGCCCTACTCATTTCCATTCCATTACTGCCCACTTCAGCTTCTGCTGCCTGACATTCTTTGTGAATATTTGCAAGATCATTTGCCTCTCCAGTCAACAACTTGACCCTTTCAAGTGCACTTGCTTTATTCTCTGAGTAAGCTATTTTTCAAGGAGAACAGCATCGGGGAATCAAGGACAGAGTTCCTCTTTTTCTTTGGCAAGAATGGAAGTGTGGTAATTCCTTGAAAATCCATAAGCACACAGACCTACCAGATGTGCTGATACATGCTTGTTTAGCAGCTTGCATCTTTCAAGACCAGTTTGAGGATTATCAGTGATTTGGAGATCAAATATATTATAGATGAGCATAAACTCTACACCTTCTAGGAGGAGGAAAGGGTTAAAGCTGAGGGAACTATTTGGAGGGCTTTGACCTGCAGGTATGAATACAGAACAGGTATGTTTAGTCTTTTTGATTAGGGAGGAGAGCTTTCAGCAATATCCCTAAAACATGGCAAAGTTCTGTTATTATTATGACACCAAGGAAGCTAGGTCACAGCCACTGATCACATACCTCTTACAGCCCTGGAGTGGAGTGAGTGGAGTCTTTGCTACTTAAAGGTAAGCTAAAACATAAACACGCCAAGAACAGGCATCGTGGCTGTCATTTTATTTTCAGCAGAATACAGAAAGTGATTGAGGTTATTCTTCAAAACATCAGTTCCTTAATATTTTTCTGAACATGTTAGAGAAAAGCAAGCTTTTTGAATGACAGAAATTAACAGCATGGGTTGCTGTTGTAACAGGGTGTCCCTGAGCGAAGGGTTTTTACAGTGAACACACGAGAACACAGGTGTTCACATAGGGCACCTGCATTCTGAACAGGTAGAGCTGAAGCTACAGAAATGGTCTTAATTCTCCAAATTGCTGTGGTGGCCAGATTGTCAAACTTTACTCACCAAGACTGCACAAATAAATGCCTCAGTCAGACTTTCAAGTTTTGGCCATCTTCCCTTTAGCATCAGGACTGAAGTCCTGCCATCTTTCTAGACGCCCTCACATTTCCTCACGTTTTGCTTAACTGACTCTCACCTTTTTAAATATAAATGCCCTTCTCATAGACTTTAAGTATTATTCAGACCTACCTTACATGAGGACTCACAGACAGAACAAAGATATTATATATACTCTTTGTTGTTATTGTTTAGTTTCCAAGTTGTGTTCGACTCTCTACAGATCCCACTGACTGTAGCTCTCCAGGCTCCTCTGCCCATGGGATTTCCCAAGCAATACTAGAATGCGTTGCCATTTCCTTCTCCAGGCGATCTCCCCGACCCAGGGATCAAACATGTCTCCTGCATTGACAGGCAGATTCTTTACCACTGAGCCAAGGAATCCCTGATGTACTCGTTAGAACTTCCAAATGACTCGCTAGGTTGTACTAACTTAGTGGCCATAATCTTGAATGCCAGTTTAAATTCTCTGAGGTCCTATTTCTTAGTACATATATTGGGAATCCAAATATTATGTCCTGCAAAGATTTTTACTGGAAAAGAATTGGGAAGAGATAAATGCTATGTAGATATGCAATGATACCATTTTTCCTGAATTTCATTAAACACTATGAATTCTAGACACATGAATGATCTTATTTTCTACTAACATGAATGATATTAATTTCTTCTCTCTTAGGTGATGTCATCTGTACCTCCTCAGTGCCCTGAAGACTTGCTCCTGCAGAGATCCAAGGGCTTTCTCACGCTTCAGTTAGAAAAAGCATGCACAAGTCATTAAGACTATAGACAAGGTGTTCTGTTATATTTATTTATTTTCCAGCTTGTACAAACTGGATGTAGAAGCATAAACATAGTACATTTCTACCATTTTCAACAAAAATATAACCAATATGTACAATTATTGTATTAAAAATACAAAAGGGATACAGACTCCACCAATGTCTTTCTAAAAGACATACAGGTACAAGTAGTATCAAAAGTATGAGGAAATCACCAGTTAATTGTACATTCTGCACTTGACATCACAGAGCGAACTGAGGTTACAGTCCTATGTTCTACGGTGACTTAATGCTTAGATAACATTTGTGCAACTTGTGTAGAGCAAGAGTTCTGTCTTTCTATATGCACATGAGGTCCATAGCCTAGAGAAGAAAACTGGCAAATAATGCATCTTACGTGTAAAATTACAAATGCATCATTGACAATGTAATATATAAGCAAGTAGACAAATGCCATGATACAGGAGAGAATCATTAAATAAAGCACTGACATTGCTTTGATACAGTGAAAAAACACTGCAATTCGACTTTTAAAATTGGAAGCTATTTACGTTTATCTACTGATCAATATGATCGCTGAATTTAATGGAAAAAAAAATCCAAGACTAGCAGTTCCTCACATCTGAGTACTACTCGGATTGGCAGCCTTCACTTTTCCGGAGTCTGTGCAAAAACAACACAAAAATAGAGTGGAGGGTTCAGTCCTTCTGGGGTTAATAGCAGCTGTGAGCAGGTGGTTGCTACGCTCAGGCCTTCTCCATCTCAGCGTCCGTAAAGCCACTTACGGGCCAGTCTTTGGCCGCCAACCTGCCTTGCAAAGGCTGGCGGATCGCACCGGGTTTTGGACCGTTTTGATCTTTTTCATGTTAAAGGCTCGTGTGTTCCCTCGTGCCGATCAAACGATACAGGGAGGCTGTCTTGAAAGAGCAGTATGAACGGCTGGCGTTAGTGCCAACACCCCAAGCTGCTTTCACTGCAATGCTATCCAGTTATAAACGTTTCTCTTAAAAAAAATAAAAGAGAGAGAGAGAAGCCCTAAAGCTAAATGAACAGAAATCAAAGAAACATAATTTAAAAAACAGGGGGTCTGCCGTCTGTCTCGATGGAGCAGGGCACACCCAAGGGTGACGCTGCCCTGAGCTCCATAAGGCTCAGACATAGGACGCTAGAGTCCCAGTCCCTCCCCGGCCATGTGCAAACAGTTTGTACAGTGGAGCCCCAGCCCCTGAGGAAGGAGGGGCGGGAGCCCTGGGATCTAGGTAATTGGCTAACATCTCATGCTTCCAGGATAGGGCACTTCTGGGGGCGGTCAGGATGCAGGAAGAGGGGCTGTGCCCCGCCTCCTCTCTTGCTGTGTAGCCACACCCTGTCCGGCATATTTGGTTTTTGAGAAACCCAGGCTGGCAACACTACTTAAAGGTTCAAAATAATACTGTAATCATTAAATGGATATAACATTTACTCTCTGAACACAATCTTTAAACTCATTAAAAAGGAAAAAAAAAAAAAGGACACTGTAAACAAGCGGACGAGCACTGTACTCAAAGGATTTCGTTTTTGTTTTCCTTGGTGGGTTAAAGGCCCCAAGTAGTTCCGTGCTGACTTTTCTCACGATTCCAATGAAACCAAGTGCTAGGACTGGATTGAAATCTAAAAGGGAGATTTTTTAAAAATCCTTCCCGGCGTGGATAAGTGCAGCCAGGGCGAATCATCGGTGGCGATGACCTTGGAATCTGGAATGATGCTGTGTTACGTGGCAGGCAGCGACGGGGAGCTCGGAGACGGCTGCGCTGTGCATTCAAGCAACGAAGTCGGAAAAGTGCCAGGGCGGTTTCTTCACAGTATTTCACATGCAAAGGGGACAGGAAGAGGGGTCAGGAGCCCCATGCTGCTTTTAAGGCAGGAAAGGAGGCAAACTGGTCCACCATCCTCAGAGTGTGAGTTCCAAGGCTCCGACGCTAGGGGGCGTCTTCTTGTGCTCTCCTTTGGGCGGTTGACTCGGGTCCAGAGAAGCCCGCGCCTCAAACAGCAGACACTTGTTCATCTTCTGCTAAAACAACCATGAAAGAAAGAAAGAAATCAATGAGTAAGCAAGTCATTTTCTTGTGCTTAGAGAGAATACATTCACCGATATAAAATAAAAACACCATAGCTATTTTCTAAGTCTAGGTCACTATTCAGTAGTATAGTAGCTATTTTGTAAGTCTAGTCACTTAAAATACTCATCTTTTTTTCTCCCTAATGATTCACAATGAAAAGTTTAAAATAAAGTAGGTCTCCTGCATTGTAGACAGATGCTTTACCATCTGAGCCACCAGGTAAGTCCATATCGTATATTTACTGATTGGAAATTCACTGACGGTAAATTCACTGAAGTGGAAGTAGCTCAGTCGTGTCCGACTCTTTGCGACCCTGTGGACTGTAGCCCACCAGGCTCCCCCGTCCATGGGATTCTCCAGGCAAGAGTATTGGAGTGGGTTGGCATTTCCTTCTCCAGGGGATCTCCCCGACCTAGGGATCAAACCCAGGTCTCCCGCCCTGCAGGCAGACACTATAAAGCAGCATATGACCTTTCATAGTATACACTCACACATAAAAGTCTAGAAGGATGTATAACAAAATGCTAATGGCATTTTGTAAATGGCAGGCTTATAAGTAATTTTCATTAATTGTTTTGCTTTCTTCTGTAACAATTTTTTGCAGAATAACATAAAGGCAGAAGGGGGAAGGGGTGGCACAGTCTGCCCCTCTGCATTCTCACCCCAAAACGGCCAGCTGGGTTCATACAGAGAAGGCAAAAAAAGCTCTAGACAAGTGGGTTTCTCTTCACTAGACTTTCACTTGGAACTTGTCACAAGTTCAAATATTTTCCCAGAAAACTGAGGATTAGGGAAGGAAAAGGAGTCTTGCACACACGTTATTACAGGGGACCCCGCTGCAATCTTTAGTTATTCCTCAAGCCCCTTAGGAAGAAGCAAAACGCAGCCCAACTGCGCATACTAGGTTAGGCGCATGGGGTGTGGAGCCCTGAGTGGGCAGCGTCCAGAGGAAGAGCAGCCAGGATCCGGGATGCTGGAGGTGGGTGCAGAGGCAGGGCCAGAGGGTTGGGTGGGGGTAGGCGCATGTACCGTCCTCCTCGGCGGTGAGGCCCGGGGGTGCACAGGGGCCGGCGCGTGGGTCACCATCACCAGGCCGGTGCCACTGTGGCCTGGGGGCAGGCCTAGCGCTGCCTGGGGCGGGGGCTTCAGCCGGCCGAGCCAGCATCCTGGACCGCTGCAGCGCCACAGTGTAGTCCGGCGGTTTCCGGGCTGGGTGCGGGTGGGCCTCGGGGAAGTCGGTGATGGGGATGCCCACGTAGCCTGGTGGAGTGGGCGGCGGCTCCCGGTAGCGGCCCTCCTTCCTGGCTGTGGGAGAGAAAAGGTGCTGCAGTCAGCATCTAGGGAAGCGCATCCTGGGCCACGCGCACTCATCCGAAAGGATGAGGCCCACAATCAATCGTGTGGATGCGGTGTAGCAGCACATAGGCCTGCAGAGCAGGATGCGGGGGTGGTTAGGTGGGAGGCAGGACGTCTACCAAACTGGCTATTCACCAGTCATCTCTGGTGGCACAAGTGACTAAGCAATCTAAGCACCTGTCACTCTAACCGGGTGCCTGCAGAGCGCCTATGCTGGTCACAAAGTAACCAATGCTCAACCCTGGGGTTTACTGGAAACACCAGGCAAAGGAACCAGCAAGGCATCCAGGCCCAGGCCAGCAACCCGGGAGAGGGGCCGCAGGGCAGGCTGTCACCCTGTGCTGGGCACCACCCTCACCAGGCAGAGGATCCCTTCCATGTTACTTTCAAGCCTTCAGTCTCACTTTGGAAAACAGGGAGTCAAAATAAAGTTGGAAAAGTGTACCCAAAATGATGCAAATTTCAAAAATTAAGACTATATGTATGTATGTATGTATTTTTTCTTAAAATCCTTGTATAGTAACTTCATGACGTAAAACATGAATCTGTAAAGGCAGGTGAAGGCCAAGTTTTCTCATCTTGAACTTTCTACACTCAACTATTAGGAACTTAGATCATTCTTTCTTCTGTAATAAAAGTTTTGTGTATGTTTGTTAAAACAAAGTGCTTTTTTATTTGTAATTGTCATGATATGGAAGCGTTCCAAGTGTCTATCAACAGATGAATGGATAAAGAAGATGTTATACACACACATACACACACTGGGATATTAGTCAATAAAAAGAATGAAATAATGCCATTTGCAGCTACATGGATAGACCCAGAGGTTATCATACTAAGTGAAGTAAGCCAGATAAAGACAAATATGATGTCATTTATATGTGAAATCTAAAAAATAATACAAGTGAATTTATATACAAAATAGAAATAGACTCACAGACATGGAAAACAAATTCATGGTTACCAAAGGGTAAAATGAAAAGGAGGAATAAATTAGGAGTTTGGGATTAACATATACATGTGCGTAGCACAGGCAACTATATTCAATGTCTTGTAATAGCCTATAATGGAAAATAATATATATATGAATCACTTTGCTGTATACTTGAAACTAACACAGTATTATAAATCAACTATACTTCAGTTTTTAAAAAGTGCTTTAAAAATTGCAAGCTAAGAATAGGTATTAATTTTTTCCTTATTCATCTTGAAAAGACAAATTATATTCCCGATTTCTCACTGTGTATCCTATAATGTACCCCTACACTTTAATCATACAGATGTTGAGTGTGCCATAAAGAATATATTCTGATAGAGTTAAGAGAAAATAAGAGAATTCACAACGAAAACAGCAGCAGCAAACTGACAGTGACGTTCATGTACTTGGGAAATATTATCTAGGCACTAGTGTTCAAAGGGTTTTGCAGATATTTCCTTTAAAACTCACACCAACTGCACGGATAGAAATTATTAAACTCATTTTACAGATGAGGAAACAGACACCATTTAGTGACTCACCCAGTGTCACAAAACTAGGACAGTGGCAAAGCACTGATTCAGCACAACCCAGCCAGCCTGACTCCCAGGCTCTTACTGATGACATTACCTCTTAGCACCCTCCCCACCACGTTCTGTCCTGTGCAGAGGGAATTTGTGTAGCACAGAAAACAGCTTACCTACATAAAAAACATCAATAAGAGATTTTTAAATATGCACTGTATAAAGTTCTAAATATAATTCAAGGGAAAAAAAACAGAATCATAAAACATTTAAAACTGGTTCCAATTAACCAAAAAAACTTCCTCCTCTAGAGAGAATGGCCACCCTTTCTGGTAACTTTCAGCCTAGATCAATACTAGAGCAGAGAATACCTATAATGACAACCTACTGATCCTGACAGCTACAACACATGGAAGGGTTCCTGTGCTGCAGAGTATTTATAAACCCTCGAGCGCAGAACCTGGGCTCTTGTGACCATCATTTACTTCAAAATGCTGAGTGCACTGCTAACTCGGAAGCCCTAAGGGGCAATGGGTGGGACAGAACAAGACCCACAAACACGTACTTTTACTTTTGAAATAAGTCAGGGTGCAGCCATGACCCACACACGACAGAGCCCGGCGGCCAGCTTACCAATGAGCCCCTTGGCGGCACTGGGGGTCACAGCTATGTGGGCAGCCACGGCGGCAGGTTTGGCTTCCTCTGCGGTCATGGCCGTCATGCTGCTGCTGTCAGCATCAAGGGAAACGTCCTTACCCCCCCTTCTCTTGATCGTGCCCGTGTCCCCTTCCGAGTCCTCTCCCCAGTACCCCGTGGACGAGGCCCAGCTGGCCCGGGACTGGGCCTGATCGAGACTCTCTCGGCTCTGACTCTGCCTGCTGTACTTCGCACTGTGGTCGGGAAACATTAATTGGTCCATGTGGCTGCTCGAGGCCCACAGCCCTGCAGCATCCCCGGGGTAATCAAAGTGAGTGTGCCCAAAGGGGAGCGTCTCCCAGCTCCTCTGGTGCTGAATGGTCTGGATGTTATCATGGGAGCCGCTCGAGCACGACGTCCAGCTCCCCCGGCCACTGTCAGCAGCGTCCAGGGGGCTCGGTCCCCCTGGTCCTGGGAAAGCTCCTCTGTGCTGGGGGAAGAAATCACGGTGGCTGCAGCATACAGACCTCTGCTCTCAGACAGTGGTGCACAGGACCTAGGCGGCCAAGAGGAAAGAATAAGGAAGAAAGAAGACGAGAAGGGGAGGGGGAGAAAAGAGCAAGATTAACTCATCAGTCTACAACAAAGCTCCCTTTTCCCTCAAGAGGTGGCCTCCTTTCCCCCCAGGAAGAGGATGAAGGCTCCAACGACAGCAGCCACTCTGCCCTGTTCAGTTTCCTCCCCCTGGCCCTTGGAATGTCAGTACAACATCGACACAGGGGGAAAAAGAGCAACCAGTTGCTTACAATAAAGGAAGCTTCCCCTTACACAGCTCACCACAGTCTGATTATTTTGGGAGGGCAGCTCAGACAAAAGGGCTGAGACACATGCCAGAGTTGCCCCCTGCCTTCAGCACTGAGAAACGGGTACCGGTGAGGACCAGCCCTAACTCGAAAGCATTCTGCCTGGCAGAGACTGCACAGTGCTTTCAGGAAATGCTGAGCGTCAGGACTGGGATGGGAGAGCACCCACCACCTGGGCATCACGCACAGTAAACAGCAGTGCACACGTGGAGGAGAGGAGCCCCTACCCCAGGCTGTACTGGTCAGGTTCCACCGCCGGCCGCCTCTCCAGCCGGCCCGAGGCCAGGCTGGTCTCCACGATGCTGACCGACGGCCTCTGGCGCCGCTCGTCAGGCAGCGAGACGGGCAATGAATCGAAGGAGGAGTTGCTGACGATACTGGATCTTGAGGAGATTTCGCTGTGGCCAGAATCTGAGAAGTTATCCACGGTGCCACTCGGAGCCAAAGTGTAGCCTGTGTAGGGACACACCAGTCCTTAAATGCTGTGGGGTCATAGCGTCCACAATGCAGGCTACGGAAGCCACCACAGAAGTGGGGACTAAACACTCTACTTGCGGACGGAGATATCGCGAATTTTTACTCAAATCAACTTTAGTGTGTTTAATGAAAGTTCAATGGCGTTATTATTTTTTAGAACTTTATGGCAGAGAATAACTCCATTAGGAAGATCCACATTATAAGTGGACATATAGGAATAATAAATAAGACCTGAAGAAGGTATCTTGGGGTTTTTGCCGTTTGATTTTTCAACATTAATAATACATTGGATAAATCACATAAACGCCAATTGTTTTGAAGGATACAATGCACAAAATCTCCACTTTCTCCCTGGACCATCACTGTGTCCAAACAAATGTCCATTTTCTGGTATGAAGGACCCTTAACTCTCCTTTGTTGCTAAAAACAATTCTGAAAGTCACAAAGGAAGAGATGCTTGTCTTGACATTTTTAACAAGAACAAAAAATCCAAATCTTCCTTCTCAGTACTCGTTTCTTTTTTAACATTACTAAGAATCTAACGCTACTTAAAATACTGATTTTATATGATTATATGTGTACAGTGCAAAATTTTCAATGCCACCTACCTAATTAAAAAAAAAAGAAATCTAGAATGCCTAAATGTTGCTCGTTACTCTCTAAAAGAGTATTTTCTTGTCGTTTCAGTAAATTATGAATTCTCGATTTATTTTTTAAAGGTTGCACAGGTCTTGATATGATTTAATGTGTCCATCTATGAAATGTCTTTTATAAAACACACTACGAGTTCTGACAGACAAGATTTCCTGAACAGTCTGCCCCAAAATCACTGAGAAAACCATCAGTCAGGTGGTGCCCTGGACACGTGGAGGGAGGGACTGTTGTTTTCCGCAGCTAATGAGCCGACCCCTGTCCTTCCCCCTGGCTCTGGGCTCTGTAAACCCCACCAATCCCAAAGGTCCCTGATGCATTGTTATTCTCGTTCCTGTTCTCACTTCCAAGGGAAGAGGAGGAGCTGGTTAAATCCAACTGCCCGGAGCCAAAAGATCTCAGCTGATGCCACTGCCCCCTCACAATGGATGAGAGAAGAGTTCAGACACACCCACTGAACGGACTACAGACTGATACCACAAAAAAGCGCACAGGTGTCCAAAAAGCTAGGTCAGGCAGGGATGGTATTTGTTGTACCAGTGAAATCTTACAATGGATTAATCTCTTTGGCCTTGTCTAGTGAGAATGGTCTGGCCATTTATTATGGACTTACGCCCATTCAGTGAAAGGGTAGGGGGTGGAAATAATACTGAGGTTAGGCAGCAGAGAATTACCTAGTATTTTAAGTTAAGAAAGCATTAATATTGGAAGGCGAGCCTGAGTGCCTAAAATGTAATCTCCTTAAAAATAAGACAAGATAGTAACAAAAAAGATAATCAAGACCCATGTTAATACAATGAAAAAATAAATCAGGAAGATAATAGTTTTTATGTTTATATAGCCCTTTACTCCATAATTAATGCTATATGTTTATATAGCCCTTTACTCCATAATTAATGCTATATAATCATATTTAGTTAGAACTGTTAGTATAAAAAGAATTATTCCCATACTTATAATGAATTATAAAAAGTATAACATTACTAAAAATGAATTTTATATAGTTATATAAGCTTAACACTATTTATAGTTATAATATTAAAGAATACCAAAATTCTTCAAAATTTATAAACTGAGGAGAAAAAAATCCATTGGGTGTTATACATCAGGTCACTTTTGTTTTTCTGGTTGCACCTTGTGGGCTTGAGGAATCTTAGTTCCCTAAACAGGGATGGAACCTCGCCTCAGCAGCAAAAGTTCGGCGTCCTGACCACTGGACGGTCAGAGAACTCCCAAAGTCATTTTAAGTGACTATATTGTCAGCAATGATGGAATCTCTAACTGGAATTTATCACGGCTGAAAGAACAGGTCACCAGGAAGGAGAACATAAGCCAGCCAGTCACCTTTCCGTGGGGAGCTCTGTGGGGAGGTGGGTGGAGAGGAGAGCTGGGAAGACGTGTTGGATATTGTGTCTTCTGCTGGCCTCCTATGGCGCTCCAGACCTCCTTCTTCAGACAAAGAAAGAATCTTCTTTAAAGCTTGTGGAGAATTGATACCTGTAAGAGAAAGAATTTCAATGTGCAGATAACCGGAAAAACCCAAACACCTTTCTGTGCTAAGACTTAATATTCTATTCTGTTGCAGGCTGTCTGCAGTCTCAGAGGTCTGTGTGCCCTCCCCAGGTAAACAGAGGTGCCTCGCAGGAGGCACCAGGGACCGCAGTGCAGCTTCTGATGCCCGCAGGGATGAGAGAGGCTGCTTCCGGTATTCCATGCTAGGTTCTGAATCTTGGCCACCACATTCATTATTCAACAATATGTTGGGCAGCAGTGAAGGAAAAAAAAGAGACAATCTGGAAATACTTTAAGTTAGGATGAAAGCGGTGCAGCTCAGAATTATCAGAACTCAGGTCTGGGTTGGAAAGAGGTATTTTGGTGTTGGAAAAGCTAGTGTGTGGGAAGTGGAAGTGATGGCAGGAAAGGACTAAGCCAAGAGGCAAAAGGAAATAGCAGGAAAGAGGCTGAAGGAGCATTAAGGAATTCCACACTAATATCTGATCAATAAGTAGATGAAGGAGCAGCAGCAGGAAGGGACCCTGAAAGTGCCAGGAACCAGAAGTTGAGGGAGAAGGTGTCTGGGGGGAGTCATCGAGCACCAAGTGCAGGATCAAGCAGGAGGATGTAAGGCCGAAGAAAAAGGATTCCATGTGCTTCTATCAGGTGGTTTTCGCCTAAAAACTCATTTAGATGTGAGGAAATTGTTACTAATGCTACTAAGTCTGCAGCCTTATTATGAGGCACTCTCAATTACCGTATTTTGAACAACAAAGAGACCTAAGGGGAGGCATTAGAGGCTGAAACTACCTCAATTCATATTAGTTTTATGGGTCTTTTTGGCTGTGCTGGGTCTTCATTGCCGTGCATAGGCTTTCCCGAGTTGAGGCGAGCAGGGACAGTTGAGGCGAGCAGGGACGTGGTGTGCAGCCTTCTCGTTGTGGGAGCTTCTCTTTTATTGCAGAGCATGAGCTCTAGGACCATGGGCTTTAGGAGCTGCAGCAGGCGGGCTCAGTAGTTGCCGCTCCCAGGTTCTAGAGCACAGGCTCAACAGTGTGGCATCCAGGCTTAACTGCTCCGAGGCATATGGAATCTTCCCAGGTAAGGGATCAAACCTGTGTCCTCTGCATTGGCAGGAGGATTCTTAACCACTGGACCACCAGGGAAGTCCTTAAGTATTTATTTTTGTTAGCTTGGGTCTCAGTTGTGGCATGCAGGCTTAGCTGCCCTGAAGTATATGGGACCTTAGTTCCTTGACCAGGAATCAAATCCTCAGCCCCTGCATTGGAAGGCAGATCCTTTTTTTTTTTTTAAATAAAAACTTATTTATTTTAATTGGAGGTTAATTACTTTACAATATTGTATTGGTTTTGCCATACAATTTAACCAAGGATTTAACCAAGATTTAATCCTTCATTTCACCTCATGTGTCTGATATTACTTTTTAATACAATCTTTAAAAAATCATTTTTCAAGCAATCTTTTATTTTTGCATACAAATAATAATATACACAGGATACTTGAAACACTAGTTACACTAAAGCTACATGAATGAATAGCTTTAATTTGGAAAAAAAATTCCCAGACAGCATCACACACATAATGAAAAAGTACTGCGTTTGAACAACGTAGATGGATGTGAAGATGCTATGCCTTAGAAAACTCTGTTCCACTTTGAAAGTACTTTGATGACAAAGACATTAAAATTAAAAATGCAGGAAGGGGGACTTCCCTGGCAGTCCAGTGGTTAAGATACAACCTTCCAATGCAGGGTTTGCAAGTCTGGTCTCTGGTCATGGAGCTAAGATCCTACTTGCCTCATGGCCAGAACACTAAAACACAGAAGCAATATTGCAACAGATTCACTGAAGACTTTAAAAAATAGTCCACATAAAACAAATATTTAAAAAAAATTGTATGAAGTATTCAGAATAAAACTTGGTTCATGAATGGGGGTGGTGGGTGAACTCAGCAACTCTTAAGTTAATATTTTGTATTATCTGACTTTAAATGTTTGTTAAACTCTTTTAAGAAGACACATGACTATTTCATCCATATTCCTGAAGCTCATAAATTCAAACAGGCCTAAAAATATTAGAGAGGCAGTCTCCTTGGGAAAGGGGGGGATGACTCTCTATGAGGTGTGCCTCCATGTGGAGTAACAGGCTGTGTCCATAAAAGAAGCAGAAAAGAGGCAACAGAGGTTGACTTGCAGGAGTATAAGGATATTCATAACGGGGAAGTGGAGGGACTTCCCTATAGGTCCAGTGGTTAAGATGCTGCAGGGGGCTTGGGTCCATCCCTGGTGGGGGAACTAGATCCCATATGCCACATGGTGCAGCCAAAAATAAATAAAATTATATTAAAAATTAACACAGTGGACAAAGGAACATTATTAATTCAGTTTGTTTGTGATAGAGGCAGCAAAACAAATATTTCGAAGAGGAAAATGTCCCATAAAGGGGAGATATTTCACTTTTCCTCAGTTCAACAAATGGGACAACCTGCTGATCAGGAGGAAGGAGCCAGTGACAGGGGCACTCGTGAGCGGGCGCACAGAGCATCAGGACTCCTGCCTGATGCATGGACAGCCTGCAGCCGGCCGGGACTATCCCAGTTACCAGCACTCTATTCTATCAAGAGCCAACTCTTTGCTGCCAGTTGCTTTTTAAAATTTCTTTCCTTTTAATAATATTGTTTCCTGTCACACCGACACACACACACACACACACACACACACACACAGAAAAAAGAACTGGAACAATTTATGGAAAATAATTTTGTTCCATTTACATAAAAGAACTAAACGAATCCATACTTTACTTTTAATAGGAAAGATGAAGCTCCTTTAACTGGAGCTATTTTCCTCCCAAGTTACAGAATAGATGATTCAACAAATCAGAGTTACGCCTCCAGACAAATCATTTCACTTAGAAATATTCTGCCCAAATTCCAGCAACTCATTGATCAAAAGGTTAAACTAGTTTAAATGAGGTATATGGGCAAAGCAGCTTCTGTATTTGCTAAAAGTTAAATGAGTAAAAGCCCCATGGCCTGCCTCTGCCCCCATCACTATGACAAAGGAGCAGGACTGAATGAGATGCTCTATAAAAAACAGTTCTTCCCTCTAGCAAAAGTTTAACTTCATGAACATTAATGTGATATTAAGAGGGGACAATTAGGGAAAACTCAGGTATATCAGATGAAGTTATTGAAAATAAGCACTGCTGTCTAATCTGAGAAGCAGGTGGTGAATGAACAGTGCCAAAGGGGCGTGTGGGTTGTTTGTGTTTTTGCGGTGAGTTGTATGAGTTGTTTGTATAGCTTGGAAACTAAGCTCTTGTCCGTCACATTGTTTGCAAATATTTCTCCCATTCTGTCAGTTGTCTTTTCATTTTGTTTGTGGTTTCCTTTGCCATGTGAAGCTTGTAAGTTTGATTAGGTCCCATTTGCTTATTTTTGGTTTTGTTTCTATTGCCTCGGGACACGATGCTCTGATTTATGTCACAGAGTATTTTTGCTTATGTTCTCTTCTAGGAGTTTTATGATGATAGGTCTTACGTTAAAGTTTTCAAGCCATTTTGAGTTTATTTGCATGGTGAGAGGGCATGTTCTAACCTCACTGATTTACATGGGGCTGTCCAGCTTTCCTAGCACCACCTGAAGAGACTGTCTTTTTCTTAATGCATATTCTTGACTCTGTTGAAGATTAATTGACCGCAGTAATTAACCCAACTTTGTAATTCAACTATACTTCAATAAAAAAACAAACGGGGGGGGGGGAGAGGGTGTGAATGGAGTCACCTACCGAAAGGTGGGAGGTCCTTTACGGGAACTTTCTTCCGTGAAGGGTAAAGGGACACGGCGGGAACCTGCAGTCCCTGGTTGAGTTTGTGTGGCGGCTGCGGCGGCTGGGGCTGCGGCTGTGCTTTTGGCTGCAATCCTGCTCTCGGGGCCACTGGGGAGGTCTCCGATTTGACAGGCTTTTTGTCACTGGGATTCTTAGGCACTGGTAATTGTTTGGTTCGAAAATAGAACAAGAAGTTGAAGAGGTTAGTGGCCACATATAATTATAGAACTGCATGAGCGTTTTCTGCAGTTAGAATACAGAAATGTGTATCTTTTTTCCTGTTCCTCATATAAAGGATAGAAACAAAGGCAGAGGGAGAACTTTTGTTACAGAAAAAAGGTACAACAGGACAAGATTTACTTTATGAAGCTAGCCATCTCAAAGTATGATTAACTATTAAGTACATTAAAAAAAAGTGTGGATAGTTGAATATAAGTATGTCTATAAAAAACTCAAATATATTATAAAATTATAAGAGGAAAATTGTTAGAAATTATTTTCCTAAAATGGTACCCCAAATTATGTTTTAAGTTAATGGATAATATTAGCTACAATCTTTTTATTACCAAATTCTCTCTCCTCTGGGTTAGAATTATCTATGTTGCTAACAGCACTCAGTACTGCTTGAGTATTATACTGAGTATATAATTCCATGACAGATAGAAGGCAAGCCAATTTAACAGGGCAATCAAATGCTGTATTTAAAGTGTATTAATATTCAAGACAACTCAATGACATATTTGACTTCCTCCATTTCACACATTAAAGGAGCTTAAATAACTTGCCTAAGGTGGCATTGTTAGGACAAGGAACAAACCACGATTTTAATTCAGATCAATGTGACTGCTGAGGACAAGCTCTTCACCATGATACATGGTGCTTTTATAGTACTTGGGTAAATCTAATATTAATAACCTGAATCCTCTCAATTATCCAGCATTTAAACTCTGTACAAGGTATCTTCAAACTTGCCCATTGTTATTTAGTTGCTAAGTTGTGTCTGACTTTTTGTGACCTCATGGACCATAGTGCACCAGGATCCTCTGTCCATGGGATTCTCCAGGCAAGATTACTTGAGTGGGTAACCATTTCCTCCAACAGGGGATCTTGCAAACCTAGGGATCGAACCTGTGTCTCCTGCATTAACAGGTGGATTCTTTAACACTAAGCTACCAGGGCAGCCCTAAAAGATCCCGAAGTGTCCTAAATGGAAAATGCCTGTCTTACAAATACAAATGCCAAGACAAAGAAAGCAGCCCCCATTTCTCACCAGGCCAGATCTATGCATTAGGCTGAGCTACGATTCCCTGTGGAGCAGAATTCCTGCCTTATGTGGCAGCTGAACCGACTACTTGGTGCCTTCTGGGCTAAGGGCTAAGGGGCAGCTAGTACACCTCTGTCTGTGCCCCTCCCAGCTGCCCATCCCTTTGCAGGTATCTTAATGAGAAACAAGGGATGGGAATGGGCGCTGTATCTGCCCATGTGTCCCCTGCCTGCACCCTGGTGGCACTGGGATGAAACCAAATAAGCCAGTCACCCTGAAGTAGTCTCTGGTGTCGTGGTCTCCACGCTAACCCCCCTGGACACGAGCCTAAGCCCAGGACTGCGCTGTGTGCTGTAATGACAGGGAAGGCTAGTGTGTCTCAGGATGCTATATGCCCCTGCACCCTGCCCTGCTGTGCTGGCACAGGAAACTTATCTGCATCCCAACTGGACCTGCAGCCACTTTAAGGAGAAACTCACGTGTGTTGGTGGCCGGCTCACACTGCAGGGATAGCGTCTGCAGACTCTCCTCATCCATCTCGAGCTCCAGATTGGACAGGTACTGCTTCACTTTGCGAGCCATCTGGGCATCTTCATATAGCTTTTTGGCATTGAGAAAGGAGCTACGACGCACCCGCTTTTTATGCCCACCTGTCTGAGCAACATCTAGCACGGTTGCGTTTGTACTACCCTGGCTGAGCGACCTGGAAGATGAAAAGGCAGAGATGCAGCTCGCTCCAGCACAGGGTCACCGTACCCACAGGAAATGTGCCAAGACTTCTCTAACAGTCTAGTTCAAGAGGCCGCATGCCTCATTCTGGTAAGTAAACTGTCACAAAGGAATACAGAATCATATCATATTCATATAGATTAACACATAATATATAGATTAAAATAATTTTTTTCAAATTAAAAAGAATTCTACATACACTATAAGTATACATATATGTTTGGCACTTATTCTGTTCAAACTAAAAATTCTACTTTTTCGCCTCTAGAAAACATCCAAGGCAGTTCTCTTGTAGAAGCCAGCAATTAATAATTATTATATACAAAAGCTCATGCAAGAATACAGTTACAATAATTAAGAGTGACATTACATTTATTTCTCCTAAAGGAGATGTCTTACATAGATTTAAAGAAATTTACCCACAATGTTCACAATTGTTTTCTATTGCTTGGGTTAAGTGTAGTGAGTCTTTCGAGTAATATGGTCAATTTGTTAATAAAATGGTCATGCAAATGTAAAAACACATGTACAGGAACTAGCATATGAGTTGTTAAGAATTATTTTTGAAAAGGACTGGTTTATAGAATGAAAACAGTAGTTAGTTGAGCTGTAAAAAATTTAGTTTTAACATGTAGGGGCACCTTCTGTATTACATTCATTTCACAGAAATCTGTGCAATAGTATTTAAATTGCACAATTTTCCTTCCTAACATCCTTTCTCCCCTCACCCCAGGTTAGACTTTTCTCATTTTGAAACACACAAATTGTATTAAAATTAAATCTTTTTGTAAGCCCAGGAGTAAGGCCTGGCCTGTGGTTCCCCAGAACAGTCATCAATCATTTCACAGCTCTCATGGGTCATGACCTCAAAAGCAAAAGCCCCAGGGGATTAAACTTGAAGTCAGTTTGCCAACTGAAATTCTGCTGGAGCAAGAGGGTTAAGAAAAATAAATGCAAAAATGCAAAGCGTCAGGAAACACAGCGGGTAAGAAAAACACAATGCCACGAGCAGGATGAGAACTGTGTGGGTGTGCAGTGCCCCCACCACTTACCCCAGACTCCTCCACTTCTTCTTCCTGTAAGTGAGAGCCGTGGAGGTTGAAGCATGGGTGTAGAGAGAGACAGAGAGATCACAAGCTCAGAAAGAAAGGACCAGACTTCTGGATAAGCAGTACTAGAAGCCCACAAACCATAAACTGCATAATCGCCTCACGCACACACACAACTAGACCAGCAATAGCTTTCTGGCTCAAAAGACAAATAAAAGTAAATACTCTGTTGTAAAGACTTTTTATTCTCTCTTTCACTGGATTCATCATTTTTGGCTACACTGACAGCTCAATCCATTGTGTGGATAGTGAGACAATACCACTTGGATCATTTATATATTTTAGTTCACACTATCAAATTATGCCTTTTAGCTCTGCAAATCAGCATTCTGAAAAATAAGAATAGTTGTGTCTCATGGTCAATGAAAAGTGTCTGAGGGACAAACTGTTTTTCATTGACAGCCCAAAGTGCACCAGATGTGGAATCAGACAGTCATTCTGAATTACAGCTCAACAGAGATTCTGTACACACCCTGATAAATCTCGCCACAGATGGATATATTCAAATCCGTCTCTCATTGATTAGGAAGCTCTAAGCTCAACCTTCTCTAACCCCAGGAACATTGCTGAAGGAGACACTCACCGAGTCCTGAACATGAGGGCAGGGTCCATGTTCACAGAGGCCATTCGGCCAACGTGACGTATTTCTTTTGCAATCATTCTTAGCTTCTCGAAATTGACCAGCCCGTCCACCTTGGAGTCATTCCCTGTAATTGGTAAAGAAGGAAAAGGGAATCACATGGCATTCATCCTATACTTTCACCGGTGGAGAGAGAAACCTTCCCACTTATATATTTACCTTCGTGAAGGAACGTAAGATCCTTCTTGATCACTGGGAACAGGGGGATGATAGGAGGCTGCAGGTTCTGACTGTTGAGGACATTGCGGTATTTCGCCATGTTTCTGGAAGGATCAAACAGGTCTTGGAGATCTTGAAACAGCTTTTCGTATTTATTGGGAAGTTTCTCCCAGGTAGTTCGCAGTCTTGCCACTGGTGCCAGGTTTAGGCCACTGAGAGTAAAAAAAGAAAAGTGATATAAAATTAAATGACTCGTTCTGTTGAAGGCCGATAGGAATGTACTGCTTATTTATTAACATAGAACACTTCTCCGTGCATGCTGTGTATATACAGGAAGTACAGGATTCGAAGGACGATTAATAACTCTGGGTAATGAGAACTGGAGATGGAAGCAGGGCAAGGCCTTGGGATTTCCCTCTTTTTCCGTTTATAGCCTCTGGTCTGTTTACTGCAGGCAGAACTACTGCAATGTCAAGTGTCATGAGGGCAGGGCTGGGTTTCATTGCTTGATCTCCGTACATCAAGTACCTGGCACCAAGCAGGCATTTGATAAAGCAAATTAACAAATATCCTGTGACACTGGGTCATTTGTAGAGAAGTGGATGGACCTAGAGTCTGTCGTACAGAGTGAAGTAAGTCAGAAAGAGAAAAACAAATATCGTATTGCTTATATGCGGAATCTAGAAAAATGGTACAGGTAAACCTAATTCTAGGACAGGAATAGAGATGCAGATGTAGAGAATGAATGTATGCATATGAGAAGGAGGGGGATGAATTGGGAGATTAAGATTGACATATATTAATAAACACTACCATGTGTAAAATAGAGAGCTCCAAGATTCTGTACACACCCTGATAAATCTCGCCACAGATGGATATATTCAAATCCGTCTCTCATTGATTAGGAAGCTCTAAGCTCAACCTTCTCTAACCCCAGGAACATTGCTGAAGGAGACACTCACCGAGTCCTGAACATGAGGGCAGGGTCCATGTTCACAGAGGCCATTCGGCCAACGTGACGTATTTCTTTTGCAATCATTCTTAGCTTCTCGAAATTGACCAGCCCGTCCACCTTGGAGTCATTCCCTGTAATTGGTAAAGAAGGAAAAGGGAATCACATGGCATTCATCCTATACTTTCACCGGTGGAGAGAGAAACCTTCCCACTTATATATTTACCTTCGTGAAGGAACGTAAGATCCTTCTTGATCACTGGGAACAGGGGGATGATAGGAGGCTGCAGGTTCTGACTGTTGAGGACATTGCGGTATTTCGCCATGTTTCTGGAAGGATCAAACAGGTCTTGGAGATCTTGAAACAGCTTTTCGTATTTATTGGGAAGTTTCTCCCAGGTAGTTCGCAGTCTTGCCACTGGTGCCAGGTTTAGGCCACTGAGAGTAAAAAAAGAAAAGTGATATAAAATTAAATGACTCGTTCTGTTGAAGGCCGATAGGAATGTACTGCTTATTTATTAACATAGAACACTTCTCCGTGCATGCTGTGTATATACAGGAAGTACAGGATTCGAAGGACGATTAATAACTCTGGGTAATGAGAACTGGAGATGGAAGCAGGGCAAGGCCTTGGGATTTCCCTCTTTTTCCGTTTATAGCCTCTGGTCTGTTTACTGCAGGCAGAACTACTGCAATGTCAAGTGTCATGAGGGCAGGGCTGGGTTTCATTGCTTGATCTCCGTACATCAAGTACCTGGCACCAAGCAGGCATTTGATAAAGCAAATTAACAAATATCCTGTGACACTGGGTCATTTGTAGAGAAGTGGATGGACCTAGAGTCTGTCGACAGAGTGAAGTAAGTCAGAAAGAGAAAAACAAATATCGTATTGCTTATATGCGGAATCTAGAAAAATGGTACAGGTAAACCTAATTCTAGGACAGGAATAGAGATGCAGATGTAGAGAATGAATGTATGCATATGAGAAGGAGGGGGATGAATTGGGAGATTAAGATTGACATATATTAATAAACACTACCATGTGTAAAATAGAGAGCTCCTGGGAAGCTGCTGTATAGCACAGGAAGCTCACCTCTGTGCTCTGTGATGACAGAGGGGTGGGATGGGGAAAGAGGGGAGGTCCACGAGGGAGAGGGTATATGTATACTTATGACTGACTCACTCTGTTGTACAACAGTAACACAATGTTTTAAAGCAACTGCACCCCAATAAAAATATGTGTGTGTATATATATATATATATATATATATATCCCATGATAATAGTTTAAAAGCTATAAGAACAATAATAGTATGATCAAATTCTTTGAAAAAATGACTAATTTAATCATCAGCATCAATTTTGTTCATTATTTCAATCTGTATTTTCTTCCAGCCTCTAAGCACTTAGAGGAGAAAAAAATTAACACTTAGTAGGCATTCATCTGGAGAAGGCAACGGCAACCCACTCCAGTACTCTTGCCTGGACAATCCCATGGACAGAGGAGCCTGGTAGGCTGAGGTCCATGGGGTTAAGAGTCGGACATGACTAAGCATCTTCACTTTCACTTTTCACCTTCATGCACTGGAGAATGAAATGGCAACCCACTCCAGTTTTCTTGCCTGGAGAATCCCAAGGACAGGGGAGCCTGGTGGGCTGCCGTCTATGGGGTCACACAGAGTCAGACATGACTGAGGTGACTTAGCAGCAGCAGTAGGCATTCATCTGCCCTGTGCAACTGATAGAACTCTATACACATTATACTATTTAGATTACTTGATAACTGTTTGGGTCATTGTTATTTTATACAGAAATAAACTGACATTCGGAAAAATTCAAATAATTTGCCCCAAGTCACAGAGCTAAAAAAAAAAAAACAGGCAAATACAGATTTTCTGGGCTTTAAATCAGCATACAAGGTTTTGTTTTGTTTTGTTTTTAATTGAAGTACAGCTGATTTACAATGATGTGTTAGTTTCAGGCGTACAGCACTGTGATTTGTCATATATACTAATACATTCACACACACATACATATATATCTGTTATTTTTCAGATTCTTTTCTGTTACAGGCTATTACAAAATACTGAGTATAGTTCCCTATGCTATACAGTAGGGCCTTGTTGTTGATCTACTTTAAATATGTTAGTTGCTCGGTTGAGTCCAACTCTTTGTGACCCCATGGACTGTACCCTGCCAGGCTCCTCTGTCCATAGGATTCTCCAGGCAAGAAGAGTGGAATGGCTTGCCATTTCCTACTCCAGAGGATCTTCCTGACCCAGGGATTAAACCCAGGTCTCCTGCATTGCAGGCAGATTCTTTACCATTTGAGCCATCAGGGAAGCCCATTTTATATATAACAGTGTATATATTTTAAACCAAACTCCTAAATCATCCTTCCCACACCTCTCTCCCATCTGCTAACCATAAGTCTATTTTGTATGTCTATGGGTCTCCTTCTGTTTTGCAAATAAGTTCATTTACACATAGATATATATATTTAGGTTCCACATATAAATGATTACCATATGATATATGTCTTACTCTGTCTGATATTTGTCTTACTCTGTCTGACTTTACTTAGTATGATAATCTCTGCTGCTGCTGCTAAGTCACTTCAGTCGTGTCCGACTCTGTGTGACCCCATAGACAGCAGCCCACCAGGCTCCCCCGTCCCTGGGATTCTCCAGGCAAGCACACTGGAGTGGGTTGCCATTTCCTTCTCCAATGCATGAAAGTGAAAAGTGAAAGTGGAGTCGCTCAGTTGTGTCTGACCCTCAGTGACCCCATGGACTGCAGCCTTCTAGGCTCCTCTGTCCCTGGGATTCTCCAGGCAAGAGTACTGGAGTGGCATGGAGTGAGGTGCCACTGCCTTCTCCGTGATAATCTCTAGGTCCATCCATTATAAGAGACTTTAAATAAAGGGTTACAATTAGGATTCAGAGAAAAAGAATTATTCCATATGATGCAATTAAAAAACTACCACACTCCTACAAATTGTATGGCTTTCCTGGATTGACATATTTTTTTAACCTGCAAACTGAAATCGACTCTTACGATGAACATGCTCTCACCTGATGATTGCAAACATGGAGTTAAAATTCTTGCACTCCCTACAGTGCAGAGCTATCTTGATGAAATGCTTAATGATCTTCATCCTTTTCAGCTGGTTTGTCTCCCGCAGAATCTCGGATGCTACCCAAAATGTCTCCTGGTTAATGACTTCCTCGAACGTCTTCAGGTTGGCACAGCTGGTTTTTGATTTGAGCTTGAATAAGTCATCGATGTACTCAGTGGGCTCGATGTTGCGGAAAAGCTCGAAGTTGCGCATGGAGAGCTGCGTGGCCACCTCCACGGTGCTCAGCTGCAGCAGTGAGATCTGGCTCTCTCGCAGCAGCTCCTGTGCATCCTCGTCTGAGCAAAGGGTTTCCGTCTCCATATTGTTTTTCAAGTAATACCTGTGAGAGACACAGAATCCAAAGCCTGAGCAGCAATCTCAAGACATTCCTGGAAGAACAGCACTGACTACAGAACAGCAATGAGAACGTGCTGCTGAATGATGCGGGGACGCTGCTTGGCACACGGAGGAGGCAGTGGCTCTTCAGACTCCAGACCACAGGACCCCATCCAGAAGCCACTGATAGAAGCAAACACATCACACGGAACTGCATTTGTATCGCCTGCAATCCATTTTCTACTACTCTTCCTTCCTTCTAGATTATTTTATCTTTTTTTTTTTTTTTTGGCTAATAAGGACAGAAAATAGCTGAACTTAGATAATCGGTTTAAATAAGGAAATGGGATCCAAGGAAAGAAGCGGGAATCCAACACAGAGTGACCACTCTGTTCCCTGGAGATTCTCTGTGACTACTGGTCCACCCAAGCTCACCTATTTATTCAAATACCAAAGAAACCTGTAAGCCATTTCCCTCTATTTGATGCTATGAGGAGAACGACCCTAAGATGGACTTTGACTTTCGAATATCTGATTTTCACAAAAACCCTCCACATAAGTGGGGTGTGTGCTTTTCCTGCTTGTCAGATGAAGAAACAGAGGTTCAGAAAGATGAACACCAGCTGCAGAGAGAGCACTCAGGGTCAGTGTACCTTTCTCTTTGTCAGCAACTTGTCCAAAGAGAATGCAGATGTTTACTCTGTGATTTTTTTTTTTAAACTGATTTTATAGAAAGATGCTTTCTCAAGCCAGACTCCATAAAGGAAGAAACAGAATGAGAACTGTGGTCCTGTCAAACTGGCCTTCTGCATATTTCACCAAAGCTGATGTGACAGAAGACACAGCCCTCGGGGCGTGACAGTTATAGATGTTCTCAGCTTTGATTACTCATGAAGCCCATGATGTGAATCCATTTATAATTTTGTTAGCAATGACTGTGAATCAGGACTCTGCACCTCAGTGGAGATTTGGAGAACTCCATCATGATCACAGATAGATCAATGATATTCAAATGATAACAAGAAAAATGGACACTACCTACCAGAGTTGGGGCTGGCAATAAAGTGAAAGTGAAGAAGAGCAAGAAAGTTATAGTTGACAGCAAGCTAACAGAAGTTCTGAATGAATTAAATCAGGTTTAGATGTTTAACACAAAAGGCAAGAATACAATGAAACACTTTATATGATGAGAAAAAAAGAAAAAATGTGATTTATGAAAACACTCAATTTTCAGAAAGTGCAAAATCTAGTCATTATACGAAAGCCAAGACAACTACTTTCCCAACTTTCCCTAATTTGTGATTTGAGAGTATCAGTGGAAACACCATTTAAGAGACTGACAAAACCATCTGAGAGGCTGACAAAATCCCATACAATGTTTTCCTGCAAATACAAGGCAGCAGAAGACCAAGCCCTGAAGCAGCTAAGCTTTGGTTCCAGCGTTAAGAAGGATACTTCATTAGTATCATGAACAATAATAGGCAGCTTTAGCCAACCACACTGTCATAGATATCTCCACCTAAACAAATGGAGCGCCTAGGAAAGTCAGGTAGGCAGAAGCAAATGACACAGGAAGGTGGAAGGTGTGTTGTGAATGTGCATCTCCCAGGAGACAGCTGTGCCTTTCTGCCAGCCCTGTGTCCTGATGGGAGCCCTGGTGAGCAGCAAGAAATGGTCAGGTCACAGCACCCTTGTTTTGCACAAGTTCCTAAGAGATCCTTATGAAGGTCAACCATCTTCTGGGTGCATTCCCTTTGATATGGCAATGCTCAGTGAATGAGGAAAATCTTTTTAATCTTTAGGGATACTTTTTAAAAAAACCCTTCAAAAGTGTTCACCGGCCTTTGGTGTGGGTTTGAGGAGGCGGGTAGAGAAATCCAACAGGATGAATAACGTCTACCTTCCGCTCAGCTGTATTCTGTCAGCAAGTTTGGAAAGCTGATCTGGAATCTTCTTTGCTTGATCACTCCCTCTGGAGTGACAGAGACTTCACAGAGCGAGTACTGATCTGGGGTGGCGGTCACGGCAAACTCCCGGATGGCCTGAACGACCACTTCCTTCGCCGTAGTGTCCTTACTGATCATGATGTATCGGCTTTGCTGGTCAGCCTTGAAAACCCTTAGCACTTGATCTGGCAAATCTGGTGAAAAGAAGAGTCATATGTCAGTCATATGGATTTCAGTACATGGTAATAAAATTAAACAAAGCAATGTGAAAGAAATTCTCAGAAAAGATAATGCTAAACTTCCATCTCTCCCTTATATCAACAATTTTTCAAAGATTGATTCAGTCAACATACAGGCACACTGAATGAACACATTTGTCCTAGGATAATCAAATGATCCACAAACAGATCAGATCACAATAGCAGCAGTTAAAGTTGTCAGGTTGGCAGCAGAAAGGAAAAAATTTAAAATTCATCTTTCTTATAATGAAAAACCCAGGAAGCTGATCTAAAATATGCCTCTTACTTTTAATTTAATATGACCTGGTAATATCTGCATGGTACCATGTTAACTTCATTTTATGAAAGGGAACATCTGAGAGATCCATGTGCTTGTGGGCATACTAAAATAGTACGAGTAATAATTTAAAAAACCAGCTCCAATTGTTTGAAATTTACATTTATCATGACTTTTAGCATCTGACAGAGTCCATGCCAAAGCAAGAGAGATACATATAGCATTACCATTACATTAGGGGGAAAAAAAGATTAAAAAAAAACTATATGAGTGGTGCTCACCAGGAGTAGCACTGAAGTCTAAAATGCGATGGTGTGACTGCAGTAAGTCAGGATTACTGGACGACAAGGTTCCACTGACAGGCAGTGCAGTTGGGATGTGCTTAGTCTGCCTTAATCCTACTATGCTGTCATCTTGAGACTGACCAATCCCGATATCACTGAACCAAGAAAAAAGGTACAAAATAAATGATCAGCAAGTTAAAAAGTTATGATTCACCAATAGATAGTCACACAGATAAGACATAAACCATATTTCAGAACACTAGCAGTTAATGTACAAATATCATTAATAAATTTGATTGTAAATTACAAAAGCAACTACTGTTTGTATATTCAACTCAAGTGCATGTTTCTCTAAAACCTGTCTTTTTAACTAGATGAATCATAATGAGTACTAGTAGTTTCTGAGTTACAGACATATATTTAAGAAAAGATAAGCCTGAGTTAGTCATGCAAATAGAGTTAACAAAAAGCACATTATAAGAAAGGCATTTAGTCACTCAAATGATGACTTCTGCCTCAGAATGATAAGTTGTTTTATAATCTTATCTTTAAAGAACTGAAGAAATTGAGTAAAATGAATGGAGGAAAAAAAGTCCAAACTGTCCCAATTTCATCCTCCAGTGTTTCAGAGATAAATGAGATCACGACAGAGTCAAATGTAAAGAAAGCCTGACACAGACATTATTTCTTAATTATATGGAGCATAAAAAAGTAGTGGGGCAGAGTGACATTTCTTGGCACCAAAAAAGACGCAGTGGAAATCCAATGACTCACTTTTGCTTTTAACTCTCTACTTAAAATTTCTAGTTCTAGATTTAAGCTCCAAGAGTACTGCTTACTATTGATAGCTCCAAACTCACTTCCATTTATAAAAGCCTGGGCATAACTTTTGAGACATGATTTAATAATACATAAAAACTATTTCTAGATTTGAAGGGCCAACTATTTCCAAAACAAAATATCAGAATAAAGCAGTAAGCACAAACACAAAATTAACTAGAACACAAGCAAATGGTTATAGTTCTGACCAATTTCTATCAGTACCTTGAAATGAAGAGAAAGAAGATCATACCAAGGTTGAGACATAAATCAAGGTGTCATAAAATTAAGATGCAGCATCATTTAGTTTTTAGACATGACAGCTTGATCATAATACCTACTACCTACCATTTTTAATGGCTGTGCCAAAAAAAAAAAAAAAAAAAAAAAAACCTAGTAGCATTCTTACTTTTTATTTGGGAGAGAAATGGAAATTATAAAGGTAAATAAGTAAAGACAAGACTTGGGATGACGTTAGTATAAATTCTTCAAAACTCATATGTAAACATGGTCCAGAGATCTCACTCCTGGGCATATATCTGGAGAAAACACCAATCTGAAAAGACATATGCACTCCATATACATCTACACTGCAGCGCTATTTACAATGGCCAGGACATGGAAACAACCTAAGTGCACATAAACAGAAGAACGGATAAAGAAGATGGCATATACACACAATGGCACATTTCTTAGCTATAAAAAGGATGAAATAATGCCATTTGTAGCAATATAGGTGGACCTAGCGATGGACATACTAAGGGAAGGAAGTCTGACAGGGAATGACAAATCTATTATATTGCTTATGTGTGGAATATATTTTAAAAAATGATACAAATGAACTTATTTACAAATCAGAAATAGACTCAATGATAGAGAAAACATACGGTTACCAAAGGGGGGGGTAAATTAGGAGTTTGGAATTAGCATATGAACACTACTATATATAAAACCTAACAAGGACCCTCTGTATATAGCACGAGAAACTATACTCAATCTCTTATAATAATAATGGAAAAGAACCTAAAAAAGAACGAATACACAAACATATATACATGTAAAACTGAATCACTGTGCAGTATACCTGAAACTAAGAAATATTATAAATCAACTATATTTCAATAAAAATTTTGAAAATTCTTAGCTATATTTATAACAAAACTGTATTTCTATTTAAGTGCATAGAGGCATGTATATATAGATAAAAAGATGTCCATTAAAACATTCACATTATTAGTGAAATTTTATCTTTCAACCTTATAGAGCAGCCTTTACTGCCCAAAATATGAGATGTCACACAGGACTCGAGACAACTGCTGTGGACTCAGGCAAAAGAGAGTCAACTGGGCTCCTGCTGGCGCAGATGCTATCAGTACTGGTCAGACACTAGTATCCCCCAAAGATGGCCTTCTTCAGACCCGTTTCCCAGCAACAAGTCACACCCAACATGGTGATCTAACACTCTACTCTCACCTGTGTGTCTGCCATCCACAGACACAAGAGTACTCCTGGACTGAAACGCTGTTAAAAGTAAAGATCAGGCTCAGAAAGGTCTGCCTTTGAGTGCAGCCTCTTCCTGCTGGACCTCTCGAACTCTCATTGTTACTGAGATTTTTTTGACCTTGGTTACCTTTGTATGTAGCCTGTTGGCTTAGTCTCTCTTTCCTCTGGGTTCAGCAGTGTTTCTCCACTTACTCAACAACTGGACCTGAGCTCTACTGCCCTACCCCCTCTACTCACATCCCTCTACCAGGCCTGTCCTTGCCAGGTGGCCACCGTCTGGCACCTCAGCTTCTGTGATACTGATAATGTTTGAGAGAGGGAGAGAAGAAGAAAAAAAAAAACAAACAGTATATCTAGAATATTTATCTGCTTGACTACATTGATAAGCTTTGTTAGGAAAAAAAAAAATCTGTGTAAACATATGCTGATTATTAGGAATGATTTGCAATTTTTAGGCAAGAATACTGGAGTGGGGTGCCATTTTCTACTCCAGGGGATCTTTCCGACCCAGGGATGCAACCTGCGTATCTTGCATCTCCAGCACTGGCAGTCAGAGTCTTTACAACTAGCACTACCTGGGAAGCCTCAAGTAATGATTACTATTAAATCAAGTCTATATACCAACATAAAAGATCCTACAGTCTACTGAGCCTTCTTTTAAATATAAATATTCTTTTCAATTATATTACATATACAGATGATTTCAAATATTTTTCATAATAAAATGTTTGTTGAGTTACAACTGCTTTACAATGCTGTGCTAGTTTCTGCTGTACAAAAAAGTGAATGAGACATATGTATACAGATATCCCCTTCCTCTAGGACTTCCCTCCCACCACCCGCCACCCCGCCCTCCCTCATCCCACTGATCTA
>SJYC01080608.1:0-14174 GCA_006408675.1 Madoqua kirkii | reverse complement strand
TTCTAAAATCAATTTCTTATCTTCAGTTCAGTTCAGTTCAGTCACTTAGTTGTGTCCGACTCTTTGCGACCCCATGAATCGCAGCATGCCAGGCCTCCCTGTCCATCACTAACTCCCGGAATTCACTCAGACTCACGTCCATCGAGGTCGTGATGCCATCCAGCCAGCTCATCCTCGGTCGTCCCCTTTTCCTCCTGCTCCCAATCCCTCCCAGCATCAGAGTCTTTTCCAATGAGTCAACTCTTCGCATGAGGTGGCCAAAGTATTGGAGTTTCAGCTTTAGCATCATTCCTTCCAAAGAAATCCCAGGGCTGATCTCCTTCAGAATGGACTGGTTGGATCTCCTTGCAGTCCAAGGGACTCTCAAGAGTCTTCTCCAACACCATAGTTCAAAAGCATCAATTCTTTGGTGCTCAGCCTTCTTCACAGTCCAACTCTCACATCCATACATGACCACAGGGAAAACCATAGCCTTGACTACTTGCATGTATTTAAATAAAAACACCGTGTAACTGTATCACAGCAACTTTACTATAATCTCTATATAATTTCTGTTCATGACAGGCATTTCACTTTAATACTTTCTGTTGACTAGATTATATATTATTGATGGCAATTTTAAGATATCATATTTATAGAACACATGTTTTTTAATAGAACACATGCTTAGTTTTGTGGAGGTCAAATAACTTTACGGGAGATTTATTTTTAATTTCCTGGCATATGATAACACTTAAAGTCATAACTGTACTTTAAAATCTTCTTTATAATTCTAAAAGATGACCTACTTATACAGGTCAAAAAAACCTTACCACAACTGCATACGTAAGTGTTCTTTGTTAAGCGTAAGACATACATTTTTAATGACAATTTATACCTGGCAGTCATCCACCTTTGTCCTCATCACGCCTTTCATGTACTCCTTGTCCATGGTGGGAGATACACCGAAACTATTTCCCATACATAGTATTTCTGCTTTTCCATCTGGATAAGTCACTTCCACAGAACCATTCAGGATCACTGACCATGAGTCCAGCTAGTTCCAAAAAACAAAGACAAAGCAGAAAATAACATTACGATCGTGAAGCTGTAAATGCTGGAATGGTCCCTACAAATGATTTAGATCTTTTATTTTAAAGAGGGAAAAATACCCCAAGTACAGCTGACCATTTGCCAAGTTCACAGAACAAGAACTAAAGCTCAGCCATCAACCCACGGGTTTCCAGGTGCCTGTACGGGGGTCCATGGCATTCCACTTTCCTAATGACTTGGGTATTACTCTCTAAAATGCCACAAGGGAAAAAAATTTCTTCTATTCCCCAAAACACATATAAACAAGATAAAATGACCACGATTGCCTTGATAAGAACATCATTTTGTTCTGACAAGAGGCATTATATCATAAACATTTAAACTGCAAAATCTGAAAAGCTAAAACCTCAAAATATTTCAATCAATATCATCTAAATATTGCAAATAATAGAAAATAAAATAGTGGACTTGGAAAAGACTTTGACACAACAATGAGCGTATCATAACTCCAAGTGATGCAAACTTATTGTTGCCCATTGTTTTTAAAGAAGAAAGAGTTTTTGTTCATTACTGCATTGAGTGAGCAGCCTCACACAGAGACATTGTTAAGTGGCATAAATTTTCCTAACCTCTTCACCGTCGTTTAACACAATGGTCCCAGCTCTTTCCACCACAGCGAACACCATCACAGCACACAGCTCCCGCCTCACCGACATCGTCATGTTGGCAAAAGCAGGCAACTGGTGCATGAATTCCAGAAGTTGTTCTGAAAAGCAGAAGGTGTGCGAAGAAAATGACAACTAATTTCAAAAACAAACGTTCAGAAACAAGGCTCTGGGGTCCTTTCTTTTTAAATGCCCTACAATTCTGCCCGTTGAACACTACTATTACTTTAAACATATTTAGCACACTGAATTTCTTGCAGGTATACAAAGAATTTTGTCACTGTGGAAAGGGTCACATTTCCTTGTTGATTCAGGAGCAACAGGACTCAGTGGGATTCAAATTCCAATGAAGAGATCAATAAACTTCAATGGGGGATTGCTACTGAAAATGAGCTGTGATCTTGTTAAGGTTTATTACAGGATGAAATGATAAGCTGAAATGAAACGGAGCACTGGGAATTCTCCAGAAAGTCAGTAGGTCCATTCTGGCACCTCTGGGCAACTGGGTGCCCAAAACAGATGGCAGAAACAACCGCCCTCACTCTAAAGATACGCCAGGATTTAGAAAGCAGGGAATATTTTCTGTGGATCAGACAAACCCAGAATCAATTAACATAACTTTATGTGATGAATGCAAATGAAATGGATGTGCTAATTCGGATCTCATAGACTGACAAAATCTGCTCACTCTTCCCAGTGGCAATGCTATGGACAAGCAGATTCTTTTTAATAAGAATTCCTTTCTAAGTTCCTTCCTCTTCACCATGGCTCTGTGAGATGCATGGTTTCTTTTTCATTTCACAAGGAGGAAATCGAGGCTCAAAGGCACATAAGGAGGAGGCAGCAGTGAGATGATTCAGGACTGTCTACCTCCATGCTCAGGCCAGACCTCACAGGTAATGAAGAGCACAGGGCATGTGTTAGACAGCAAGTGGACACTTACTGGCTGAATTACTTCGGAGGAGTCAATTCGTTTCTTTAGACATGTTTCTCTCACTTGAAAAAGAGTAATATAATACCTATCTTCACTGGACAGTTCTGAGGATCAAATGCAATTCAGATGATAAAGTCCTCAGCAAAGAGTAAATACTCAACAAATGAGAGCCACTATTATTGTCATTATTATATATATTATGATTATATATTCAATATTATATTCATGGCATTGTTCGAACTTTTGGCTAAATGAAAATTTCCCTCCATTTCCCATGTCCTCACACAATGACACTGTCTCTATGCACACTCCTTCTGTTAGGATTTAGTGACAAGTTTTATGTTGTTGGATATAGTTTGCTAATTGCTAAAGCAATGTATAATAATACAAAGATATATTTTATGAAAACATTACATTCCTACAAGGTCAGACGAGGCGGTGTTTTCTGACCTAGCTTGGTAATGTCTGTTCTGTGGAGACCCTTACGTCACCCCTGCTGCGTAAGACTTTTCATTATGGGGGTGGCTTTGGTAATCAGAAGAATAACAGTGGTAAGTGGTACCCAGAGACTGTCCAACAAGACAGTGCTCTTCAACTTGACCCAGACTGAGGTATCAGGACATCAACTGACTGTTGCAACCAGCATTTTTAAAAAAGAAGGAACAAGAGTATCAAAGTGCACCGATTACAGAAAGAGCTAAGTTTTGTTCAGTGAAACTTTTATTCCTGGAATGAGTAGATGTGTTTGTGTTGTGTCATAAAATATACCCGAGGGCAGTTGTGAGCCAATTTTGAATATCGCTGTAAGAGATGACCCACATCTACTACAGGAGGCAGGACTCCTTGCTTTACAAACGTGTATGTTTTTGATATGCAACATAAAGGCAGAGGAAGCAATCGTGGTCCTCTGGCTGACACAGCACAGTTAACACTGCTGTTACCACTCTCTGTTTTCTTTAACTACCATCCCCACTCCTCACCATAAGGTACACAATACTAGCTAATACTAGCTATTAAAATCATAGCTAAAATACAGCTATTAAAATACTAGCTATAACACATATTTATTTTTTTTCCCTCTCCTGGTAGGAGCTAAACTTCCTTGGACAAAGACGTATGATATTAAGAAAAATATGAGACTAGAAATTAATTGTCAGAAATATTTTAAATTTAACATGTTTGGACAAAAATAAAAGTTAAAGTACCACCATATACAGTAGGTGAATCTGAAGCATATGAATGTATAGAGCATACTCACTAATACTTGCAATAATGATCTGAAGTGCTTGCATGGACATTTGTCTTATTTTTTAGCAATGTCCTACTCCATTAATGTGTCATGAAATCAGTCCGTGATATATGAGTAAGTGATTAACATTAATAAAATACAATGGGATAGAAAATATCTGTGTATCACATATAATAAGGATAAATAACAAAGAAGACAAAGAAGACATAATAATAGTAAATACCCATTTTTCTCCAAGTTCAATTGAAAAATTAAACACTTAGCCAAACAATATGCAAGGATTTTTAAAACTCTTGAGGATTCAATAATGATATCATCAGTTGTGTGATAACTTATTTATTATACTGGAGGATTATAAGAATTTAAAAAATAAAGAATTTATATCACCAATCTTTAAAAAAAAAACAAAACGCAATAATGTAAAATAGAAGCATTTGATTCAGAAGCTCAACATCAACCCTGATGCCACAGGAAACACACAGAGTTACAGGGGTTATGGCAGCTGAGGGCTGAGAGCATTCGACAGGTAAGGAGACAGCTCCTAGGGCGTGGGGAGAGGTTCTGTGGATGGAGAAACAGAATCACTTTATTCTAGATGGCTTGCAAGACTGTCTGAATAATACATTAGTATGACCTACCCTACTTCATCAAGAAAGAAATAATCCTGTTTGTAAAAAATATTAGACGCTCAATAAAACTTTTTTTCTACTCAATGTAACACAAAGAAAAGCCAAAAATCAACTTATAGACACCAGAAGCTTTAGCCGATTCAGAAAAATCCTTATCTTATTGCTTTGGTTTAATTTTACATAAGAAATAATTAAGGTAAAACTTGAGGATTTGTGTGTGGGGTACCAAGTGAGCGGAAAAAAAAAAAAAAAGTTCCTTAAAAGGGATCAAAGTAGTTTTCTACCTTTATATGTCAAGTCCTCAAAATCTAAAAAAAAAAGAAGTATTCAATAATTGAGTACCTATAGTTATAAGCTGCAGAGCAAACATGAATAATGTGTCTTCTTCAAAGTACTGAAACAAAGGCACACCCAAGAATCTATAGGACCCCAAGGGGAAATTTTTTAATTCCTGAAATTTTAAAAACATATTTAAATATAAGCAGCTTGATTTGACTAAACATAAAACACAAACACACCCTATCCCTTGAGTCGAGGAAGGTGGTAGGCAGAGAGGCGTTTAGACAAACATCAGTTACACAGATGTCTGTAGTTCATAAGAAAGGCTTCTGCTTTAACTAAACACTGGAGAATGAGTTAGATTTACCAAGAGTAATGGCAAACAAACCAAAGTGTTCTCACACGTGGCTGTATTTGGAAAAGATGGAATATAAGATCCTCCAAGCCCTTGTGTAGATCAAACAATGCCATTATGCCTTATCATTAATGATCAAGATTTACTACTTTCAATAAAAATATATTTGATAGGAGTAAGCATCTGAGACATCACTGCTTACAAGTGTATTGGTATTCAACTATGAGTAATTCATCCTGGGATTATATCCACAAGCACCTTAAAATAATTAGCCTGGTATTCATTTGTAGGAATCAGCAGAGGTCTTGCTTTCTAGAAATTCTAGGAGAGAAAACTTCTCAAATATGAAGTGAATGCCTTAAATTATCAGAAATGACATGCTTCATATATTTTACTTATCATAACTTTCTTCTGTAACTATACTAAAATGAGCATATTCAAACAAGGATAACCTTCATGTCAATCTGTTCATAAGCAATGTTTAATCTATTTTTTATAAACTCTATGAGCAAGAATTTTTAAGATGGCAAACCAAACACACTACTTCCAATTTCATTTTCTCTTTAAAGCTACAATAAAAAGACACTGACAATGATGTCGGATCTCAAACTCAGACTTATGGTTACCAAAGGGGAGGTGTGGGAGGAAGTGATAAATTAGGAGTTTGGGACTGACATATACACACTACTGATGTATGCGTAAGTGGTTCACTTTGCCTTAACCTGAAAGTAACACAACACTGTAAGTTGACTACATGCTAATAAAATTTTAAAAAAAGAGAGACAGAGAGAGAAATCAAAGAGAGAGAAAGACAAAGAGAACAGGAGAGTGAAACACATTTTGGACAGTGGAAATCAGATGAATGTGAGTTATCAGATGCAAGGAAGCTAAACCCTAAATCTTCAAGGATGACACAGGACCACTTGACATCATCAGAAGCCTTGGAAGACTTGTGACTGCGAGCGCTTTTAGACCAGAGAGTGGAGCAGGTAGGGCAGGAAGTGGGATAAAGTATGGAGGAACAGGGATGGGCATGTGAGAAGCAGCTACATCCTCCAACAGAAACCCTGTAACCCAGAAAGGGTTACTGCAGGGGCACTTCTGCGCTGGAGGTACAGGCACGGCTGGCTCCTCCTTCCTCTCTTCCAGGTCTGAGCTTCCAAAAGGGTGCCAACAGTCCTTCATTCCTGCAACAGCCTCCTGTTCGGTGCACTCCCTGAGATTATGACCCCAATCCCAACTCTGTTCCTCAGAGCCAGCAGGATCAGGGCCTCCATGCTTCATTTCCACTGGGCTGCCAGGACCTAGGAAACTCTCAGTCATTACAAGGTGCAGCCACATTAGCCAGTGACTACTCACCCCACATAAAAGTCTCTAAATAGCTGGCAATTCCTATCAGTGCTTTCAGTGGTATTTTAGAATACCTGGTTTTCCAACTTCAATTCCCTAGCCTATGTACAGATCTTAAATGGTACACGGTTCTCCTCATACATAATGTTTGGCTCCCATCAAAACACAAGAAACAAGCCACTCACATGTAACAATGGTGGTACTGTCCTATATCTAATCCTACTAGACTCAGTTCTTTGCATTTCTTTCAAATACATATTGGCCTCAAAAGAGCTGCGGGCGTGGAAGAGCAGATAACTGGGGCTAGGCAAGGGTATTATAGACTCTAGACCTGCAGGACAGAGATGCTCTCAGAGGAAGCTGGTCTCACTCCCAGCATCTAAGAAAGAAGCAGGGTCTGGAAGGCAGAGTCAAACACTAAACAATCATTACACAATCAACTCTCATTCTGAAGGCCAAGCTGGGTTAAGGGAACCTTGAGGAAGGGGAAAGTGACGTAAAGCCACTTAGACCCATAATCTTAAGCCCCAACCCCTATGCTCATGTGGGGCTCACTTGCTATTCTGCTCACTTCCTCCTCTAGCCTCTCCTCTCTCTGGACCCACAGAAGAGCACAGTCACTTAAACGACAGCTCTACCAACTGTCACCCGACTGACATTCACACAGAGGGAAGCTCGAGCTTACTAGGAACAGTGCTCACAAGACTAACAAATGTGGTAGTGTTTGGAAGATGACTTTGACTTTTTAATTTATTTTTTTGTCCTAGAGTAAGCTAAGAAACAGCTCATGTTGGAAGGGTTTTATTTGGAAGTTTTATCAGTTGTGGCCTCTTGAAACTATGGACTGAGTAAAATTAATTTTTTCAAAGATGTTTTCAACAATGCTGAAAGAAATGACCTTTCAAAGCCTAATATTCTTGGGCTCTGTTGTACCGGACAGTGTTACTTCTAAACTCTTTAAATTGCTCTCAGATTTGTTTTCTCACCCAGACTCACCAATGTCATCGTCTGTCCTGTCAATGGGGTCCTTCTCCAGGCAGTCTCTCACGATGTCTCTGCTCATTAGAGGGTCTGAGGCCCTCTCGATGTCCTCTTCATCGTCATCGTCCTCAGAGTCCACTGCTGTTTCCGGCAACCCACTAAGGTCCATATCACCAGCCTCACTCTCTGTGGCCTTAAAACAGACCAAAAATAAATAGATGGACGGATGGATAGACAAGCTGTTTTTAAGTAAATCTTTTGTATCCAAAAGAAATAAGTCTTGTTTGAAATATTAAATTTATGATATGAATCTTTCCATAATTAAGCGACATGTATTCAACATTAACAAATATTCATGCACTGGGCACTATGTAGAATCATGACATCAACAAAATACGAGTGATTTTTATCTCATGGAACTTTTAGTTAGAATTAATGGTTTTATCACAATAATTTTGATTTCTTACCTGAGCTGTCACCTGGCATTTGAAACATAGTAGAATAAGAAAAAGACGGTACCAGTTTTCATTCCATTTTTCAAAGAGGATGGCTTAAACTGAGAGTATAAGGGTGCCAATTCTGAACAATTCCTTCCCCCAAAGAAAAGGTGCAGGTTTATTAATGCCAAGAAGACTGAACCACTTCTTCTTACTAAGAGTCTTTATGAAAAAGGTGAATCCCAAATCAAAGGTAATTTGATAAATATGCAAATAAAACATTAATAATTAGCTGATTATTCCAGTGTCCACTCTGCAACTATAAAACACCAAAGGTGTGAAAGACCCTATATGTCTATAGGGTACAGTCTTTCTTCCCATTCCTCAACACTGCTGACGGCAGCACCAATCAAATTTCAAGTAAGCAAGATCAAGAAAGAATCAAGAAAAAGTAAAAGTATTTGCTCAGATATGACTTAAGGAGCCAGGTATAACAGGAATGAAAAGAAGGAAGAACGTCTAAGTATACTGATATCTTTAGTCATAGCTGCAAATTGGTAGCTACTCTCTGTGGCTGAAAAAAGCGTTGTTAAAAAAAAAATGCAATGATCCAATCTCTTAAATTTTTTAGAACTATCTTTTTTAATTCTAGAGAGAGACTCCTATCAGGTCTAACATAGTTCTGTGATTAAAAACAAATATTTAGCCTGAATCAAGACTCACAAGTTTCAAAACAGTCTCTTCTGTTGGGCTATCTCAAGCCTACAACCATCATCCATTGAAGGTTGTTCCATACATTTTTGTGATGCTCATCTCAAGAATAGTACATATGTGTCACATTGGCCTTATTTGACATTATGTACCCAGATTTCACTAATTGCTTAAGGATAGTAAGAATGAGTACAATTAAATATTAACTGTTATCAATCTCAAGCATCATAAACATGGCTTTCCAGAAAAAATAAACTCGTAGAAAAACTTTTTTATAAAACTATTAATTATAACTCATAGCCCATATGACTTTCAAAGACAATAAGAAATCTTAGTTTTAAGAACAAGCAAATACAGATTAAAATATATAAACAAAAGAAGAAAATATAAAATGTTGAACCCAAAAGCCAACACCAAATCCTGACAATATGCCAGGAACTGTTCCATGTGCTTCACTCATTTAATCCTTCAAAAAATCCTATGAAGTAAGTGTCATCATTGACATTTATTATTCTCCAAACATTCAGGTAAAGAGAAATTATTTTTCCAAGACTGTGTAGCTGGTCACTGTGGAATCAAGAACAGAACCAAGAACTCTGGCTCCAAGTTACAACTACAACCTAATCTGTTTCTTTACAAGAGATACTTGATACATGAATGAAGCTTACAGAAGGATTTATATATATTTTTTCCTATCATTTAGCTTAAGTCAACATTTAAAGAATAAATTGTCTTATTTTCTTATCAACAAAGTTTCCCCTTTCCAAAGTCTTATATTATAGAAATATTATTTAATTCTATATTTTGAAGCAACACAAGCATGTGTTAATATTTTCTAAACTTTAACAAAAAGAATTTCAATTTCTAGGTACAATTTCCTGAACTAAAATACATACATTATATGAAAAACATAAGGGGAAAATAATTGAAGACAGAATACCTAATGAAGACAGAATAAATAAAAATGGAAAACACAACCCCTACAAAAGCTCTTTCAGCAGTGGCCTCTGAAAGAGCAGTAAATATTGCTGCTCGTGTTGGAGCACGTGAGCAGAGATGCTCCTCCAGGTAGAAGAGCGAGAAGGCCTTGCCACCAAGGCTAGAGAATTAATTGTGGTGTGCTCAACAGTACATCGTTAATTTATGATTTTTTAAAAAATGGAATTCTAGTTGACTTACAACGTTGAGTTAGTTTCAGGTGTACACCAAAGGATTTCAATTATATGTATGTTACATATTTAACAGTATATAATATATATAACATATATAAATCATATATATATATCATATATAATTTATTCTTATTTATATACACACATACACACACATACACATATACATATTCTTTCTCATGTTCTTTCCAATGATGTTTTATCACAGGATATTGAAATATAGTTTCTAGTGCTGCAGAATAGGATCTTGTTGTTTACCTATTTTATGTATAGTAATTTGTATCTGCTCATATTTCTGACAAATTGTCTCTAGATTCTAGAATGAAACTGAAGCAGAATCGAGTGTGATATGGCATGCCAAGGCTGTGAGCAGAGAAATTAGGCCAATATTGTTGTTCAGTTCAGTCGCTTAGTCATGTCCAACTCTTTGAGACCCCATGAATCGCAGCACGCCAGGCCTCCCTATCCATCACCAACTCCCGGAGTTCACTCAGACTCACGTCCATCGAGGTCGTGATGCCATTCAGCCAGCTCATCCTCGGTCGTCCCCTTCTCCTCCTGCCCCCAATCCCTCCCAGCATCAGAGTCTTTTCCAATGAGTCAACTCTTCCCATGAGGTGGCCAAAGTACTGGAGTTTCGGCTATAGCGTCATTCCTTCCAAAGAAATCCCAGGGCCGATCTCCTTCAGAATGGACTGGTTGGATCTCCTTGCAGTCCAAGGGACTCTCAAGAGTCTTCTCCAACACCACAGTTCAAAAGCATCAATTCTTCGGCGCTCACCCTTCTTCACAGTCCAACTCTCACATCCATACATGACCACAGGAAAAACCATAGCCTTGACTTAGTCGGCAAAGTAATGTCTCTGCTTTTGAATATACTGTCTAGGTTGGTCGTAACTTTTCTTCCCAGGAGTAAGCATATTTTAATTTCATGGCTGCAGGCACCATCTGCAGTGATTTTGGAGCCCCCAAAAATAAAGTCTGACAGTGTTTCCACTGTTTCCCCATCTATTTCCCATGAAGTGATAGGACCGGATGCCATGATCTTCATTTTCTGAATGCTGAGCTTTAAGCCAACTTTTTCACTCTCCTCTTTCACTTTCATCAAGAGGCTTTTTAGTTCCTCTTCACTTTATGCCATAAGGGTGGTATCATCTGCATATCTGAGGTTATTGATATTTCTCCTGGCAATATTGTTGTTATCTCACCTTATTCCTAAAGCCTAGAAATGTGACAATTTGCTAATGCTTGCTATGATCACATTTCATCCTAGCCTCATCTTAACATTGGTGATTATTAGTCATCACCTCATATTTTCAAATATACAGTCCTCTATATCACATTCTTTAATATCAGCCTGGAGTGAAGAGGTAGTACTGAAGACAGAAATAAGAACAAAACATTTTTAAGTAATATACAACTGAAGGCTTTTAAAAATTTAACATACGGTAAAGGATGAAAGGTGTATTTTATATCATCCCAAAGAAGTCATTACTATCATTTAAATGAATTCTATTTAAGTCTTAAATAGAACAGATTTACCAGAGTGAGTTGGATTAATCTCTGTAAAACTGAGTCCCCAGCCCATCTGTGTAAACAATCAGTTGTTTTCTAGTCCTGGTATGTGTATTCCATTCTTTAAGAAACTATTCATAAAGTAACATTCGTGAAACCAGTAACTTAGAAGATTATTTTTATTTAAAATAAATATCCCTTTCAAACTGAAATATATATCCCTCTTATATTAAAATACTACAAAATTCCTTTTAGCGATACATCTTAAATAGAACTCGAACAGATTTTTAGGAATCTACTAACTTCAGGAACAATGAGTCACTTGGAGACTGAGCTGAGTTATACGTTTAGTGAATGCTGACTGGCCAACAGGATGAGAGAGCTAAACTTGAGGGCCTGGAACTGAGTCACTGAATGAGCAGACAAATCAGAGGTCCTCAGTTCAAATCTCGGCTCCAGCATTCATCATGTGACTGTAACACAGTCCCTCAACCTCTATGGACCCAGTTTTGTCATCAGGAAGCTGGAGTTGTATCTCGTCATTCATAGGACTGTTCTTGGATCAAACAACAGAAAAGGGAGCCAGTTACACGCCACATCAAAAGGCACTACCTCAAGGGGACAAGTTTCCACCTCTGTGCCTGCATCCCTTTACCTGGCCCCACCCTAGCAGTGAGCCTTGAATAAAATTTACACTGGCAGTATTTGTCTGAAAAAAGAAAAAAAACTGTGTTAAATATTCCAGTTCCTTACATATTGTAAAAATCTCTCTCAGGTTAATGCTGCTGTTGCTAGGTCACTTCAGTCGTGTCCGACTCTGTGCGACCCCATAGACGGCAGCCCACCAGGCTCCCCCAGCCCTAGGATTCTCCAGGCAAGAACACTGGAGTGGGGTGCCATTGCCTTCTCCAGTTAATGGCACCCCTTAAAGTGAAAGTGAAAGTGAAGTCGCTCAGTCGTGTCCGACTCTTTGCGACACCGAGGACTGTGGCCCACCAGGCTCCTCCATCCATAGGATTCTCCAGGCAAGAATACTGGAGTGGGTTGCCATTTCCTTCTCCAGGGGACTTTCCCGACCCAGGAATCGAACCCAGATCTCCTGCACTGCAGGAAGACACTGAAACCTCTGAGCCACCAGAGAAGCCCTTAAGTTCTGGCTAAATGACTCACACAGTAATTAAAAAACCAGTGATCCTATATAGAACAACTACCATGTATGCAGGACTACATCTGATGCTTTTAGTACATAATAATTAATCCTCACAACAATTCAGCAAATCAGGATTATTACCACTATTTTTCAGATGAGAAAACATGAAGGGAAACTAAATAAACTGTTCAAAACAAAACATAGTAATTGTGCCAATAATCAAAATCAGGTTCAACCAACACAAACTACTAAATACTTTGTATTAATACAAAGTATTAAAATATTTATTTGTATGAAGTGAAGTGAAGTGAAGTCGCTCAGTCGTGTCCGACTCTTTGCGACCCCGTGGACTGTAGCCTAACAGGCTTCTTCGTCCATGGGATTCTCTAGGCAAGAATACTGGAGTGGGTTACCATTTCCTTCTCCAGGGGATCTTCCCAACCCAGGGATTGAACCTGGGTCTCCCACATCGGAGGCAGACATTTTAACCTCTGAGTCACCATCTGCTATTTTCTATCTTCCTCCAAACTACAATACTACTGAGATTTATGCTAGTCTTTAAACTCTTTCATTCTAAATAAAGATATGCATATACTTTTTTTATATTATTTATTTTATTTTTGCTGATTCATGTCAATGTATGGCAAAGCATATACTTTATATTTAAAAGATATCTGAGTAATTTGGGATTAACATACACACTACTATGTATAAGGTAGATAAACAGCAAAGACCTACTGTATAGCACAGAGAACTATATTCAGTATTTTATAATAACCTATAATGGAAAAGACCTGAAAATGATTATACATATATAGGTGAACTGCTTTGCTATACACTTGTAACAGATTCCCCAGGTGGCACTAGTGATAAAGAGCCCTCCTGTCAATGCAGGAGACATAAGAGATGTGGGATCAATCCCTGGGTTGGGAAGATCCCCTGGAGGAGGGCATGGCAACTCACTCTAGCATTCTTGCCTGGAGAACCCCACGGACAGAGAAGCCTGGAAGGCTACAGTTCATGGGTTGCAGAGTTGGACATGACTGAAGTGATTAGCACACATGCATACTTCAATAAAAAATAAATAAAAGGTATCTGATTATATTGGTCTCAGGAGCAAGAATAAAGTCAGTCAAATAACTCCTGTCCTAAATTAATTTATTTTCCATAAGCAAAACACAGATTTAGGTGTACATTACAGGGGCTTCCCTTGTGGCTCAGCTGGTAAAGAATCTGCCTGTAATGCAGGAGACCTGGGTTCAATCCCTGGGTTGGGAAGATCCCCTGGAAAAGGGAAAAGCTACTTACTCCAGTATTCTCGCCTGGAGAATTCCATGGACTGTACAGTCCATGGGGTCGCAAAGAGTCGGACACAACTGAGCAACTTTCATTACAGTTAAACAGTAACAGTCTCAAAAAACAGTAATGATTCAGGTGAATGTTGAAAACTCTTGATTTATTAAATCAAATATATACTTGTTATTATGAATACAGTTCTTAAAACCAGTTTCTTTTGCATTTTTAAGGATATCAAGTAAACGAAAAAACTGAGAAAATATTAAATATCATACAGATCTAGTGAAGAGTTAATTTAAAACCAAAACAATATAACTACTATGTTGTTATCATTAAGTACTTAAAAATCATTTACAAAAAAGTTTTTGCTTATTAAATATCCAGCATCCACACATATCCTTATGTTTATGAGGGCAGCT
>SJYC01080606.1:0-24339 GCA_006408675.1 Madoqua kirkii | reverse complement strand
TAAAAATGGTACTTGTGAACACAATTGTAGTGTCAGGCAAATGACTGAATCATAGTTTAACCATAAACACTATTAATTACATAAGATATAGGAATGGTAATATGTATTTAAATCAGATCTTTAAATGCATAAAGTAAAATCCAGGTATCAATTATTTAATAACTTTTTTGTTTTCTTTTTTCTGGAGAAACAAGGAGGCTCTAACAATTAGCTTTAAGTAAGAAGTGTTATAGAAGACTTCAGGTTCATAAATGAATAGGCATTTGATAGTCTTTGATTTATTTATTAATGTAAAGATGGCATTTATAAAATCACAAGCTACTGAATGAACTCTGTTTGAGATGAAATGAGTGAGTAAGAACTGAAATCTCTGACATCACTGGATAAATACTTTGCTGAATTGGTAAAACTACCCAAAGTTTTGCTAACATAGTAGAGACTAGGGTTTTACCCTTCTTCCCCCTCCTTCCTTCCCAGAAAAAACGTCTTATATTCATGTTTTCCAGCTCTACAAGAAAGGGCCAGTGTATCCCTGGATATGTAACAGAAACATAATAGAGTTTTACAGGCTGCTGAGAAATCCAACAGTTCAAAATAAAACAGAAAATACACTGTCATCATCAGTTGAAACTTACCTAACTAAAAATGTCTCCAACCAATCCCAGAATCACTTTATTACAAAAGTAGTTACAACACAACACACAAGGTTTGGAGTGATTGTCAGAACCTATCCAATCCTCCATGGCAGTTCATCTCGAGTAAGGACACCACCTAAGGTAAGTATTATCCTCAGTGACTACAGACTGCTTGCTGTTATTTAGTCGCTCAGTCGTGTCCAACTCTGTTTCAACCCCATGGACTGTAGCCCGCCAGGCTCCTCTCTCTATTCATGGGATTATTCAGGCAAGAATACTGGAGTGGGTTACCATTTCCTTCTCCAGGAGATCTTCCCCACCCAGCATCAAACTGACGGCTCCTGCTACATCCCCTGCACTGTAGGTGGATTCTTTACTGCTGAGCTACAGGGGAGCTTCATGTGAGCTGTATCTATTACCCACAGGATTGGTCTCCCCAGATCATCACTGGAGTTCTGTGAGCGCTGTTCATGCTCATGTTTCCAAGCTGTGTGGGGAGGAGCTGGTATATCCCTGAACACATTTCCCTTTTTTTTTCCTGACGTGTTAGTGAAAATACAGTATCCTATACTCTCCATTCATTCATTCATTTATGGAAAACCTGTGTTGTAAGGATTAAGTGAATGACCATGTATAAAGCAAACAGAGGAGGGCCTGGCACTCAGAAACTAGCCGAGTGGTAAGTCAGCCATAAACTACCCCACGCAGACTCGAGGAGACACAGGGTTCCCCCCAGTTCCAGACTCCTGTGGCTGGAATCCAGTCCAGAGGCCAGCAGGTACTAAGCAGCTCCCAGAAAGGGCCGCAGCAGTCAGTCATCATCCAGCTCCAGACACAGTACCTCAACTACAGTAGGACTCAAGTTGTGCTTTCAGATCAAGTCATACTGGGAATTCCCTGGCAATTCAGTGGTTAAGACTCCATGCCTCCACAGCAGGGAGCATGGGTGCGACCCCTGGTTGGGGAACGAGATACAGCATATTGCACAGTGCAGCCAAAAATAATAATGATAATAAAATTTTAAAAGCAAGTTATATTTTCTTTGTGTGTGTGTATGTATATATATGTATATGTATGTGTACACACACACACACACACACACACACATACAGCTTTTCTTTTACCAAACTGATCTAACACTAAGTTCTGACACACTCTGATCTGTTTCTACACATAGCTTGAATAGGCAGGAATAATATTTGGTAGCTCAGTTTTAAGATCACTTTATACTATGGTCAACTTTTACTTCTATAATTCATAGTATTTAAGAACACCAGAAAAAGTGAGCTTTTGGATGCTGGATATTATTTATGAGAAATCACTTTTACTTCTCATATCCCATTAAGACATGGTCTAGACCCAGGACTCATCCTTGAATAAGACATCATCCATCACTAGTATTCCACAAAGCAAAGAGAAAGACTCCTGCATAGTACACAATTTCTTTTGTTCATAAATTAAGGCAAGAAACAGAGCTTTCCCCAAAGGGTCATGAGATAATAATGCAATAAATCTAATAATATTTCTCATTAAAACATAGGCAAGCATTTTAAAACATTGGTATGACTATGCTTTATAGTAACAGTTCTACAAAAATCTGCTTTTATCTAGTGGAGAAACCTGTAAAAGATTAGCAATTTGTAAGAACTTAGTATTCTCCCAGCTTCCTGACAGGCTCAGAAGACATAAGCCTCATTTTATATAATGAGTTATCTTCTGTTCAACTTCCTCCTAAGTCAAGCAACTATGAGCAAGTTAACAAACCTATGTGCACCTTACTTTCTTCTGTAAAGTGAATATATTCAATAACGTAGTCCAGTGGCTAAATAAAATAGCCTGTAGACCATACCTAGAGGATTCCCAGGTGGCAACAGTGGTAAAGAATCCACCTGCCAATGCAGGAGACAGAAGAGACGTGGGGTCAGTCCTTTGGTCAGGAAGATCCCCTGGAGAAGGAAATGGCAACCTACTCCAGTATTCTTGCCTCGAGAATTCCAGAGAGGGAGGAGCCTAGCGGGCTACAGTGCATAGGGCTGCGAAGAGTCAGACGTGGCTGAGTGACTAAATAGCAGCAGCAGATTCCGCCTGTAGCTGCCCCTCTCCCTCTCTATTCCTTCTGCCATTTTTTCAACCCGCTTAAATCAGATAGTTTTCAAATTCAGTGGGGGAGGGGGAGGACTTATTTTTGACGCCATCCTACCTGCCATCACCTTTACAGTAATTTACTTATTATATTCCCCCAAAGTTTACATGTCACATTTAAAACAAATCACATATCTATATGGAAGAGCTCACTGTTAGACTACCATACTAAATTTTGCAAAGTAAATAACCTTGTCATGATAATGCTTACAGTTCAATTACTCTTTTGTATAAAAATTCAAATATTCATAGCTGAGAATTCTCTCAAAGTGATAACACCTTGGAGAGTTTGTGCTTTTGTGTGAATAAGCCCATTACATTCGACTGTAAAAGCCTCCACATCAGTTGTGTGTTTGGCCAGGACACAGGTGCATGGTTCTTGCCATCCTAGCACACCACTGGAGCAAGTGGTGCAAGTGGGGTCATGCCTTATTCCAAAAGTTCCTTGCAATCTCCCTACATGTGGAGTGAATCACAAATAGGACTTAATAATTAGCTGAAGTTTATATACATTAACATTTCACTTTTCTGTCCAAACACATACTTCTATATGTGAGAATTAGCTCCTGAATTGCAGTGGTCACCCAGCCCTCTCTCCAGGGCAGAAACACCACCCTCTTGTTTTTAAGGGTTCGTAACACATGAATAATAAACTTCACTGGCTAAAGTGGTATGTATTACAATCTAAAACTTAATTCTTACATTCATGAAATAAGCACAATCTGAACACAAAGCATTGAACAGAAAACCTGTGTGAACTTCACTTCAAAACAGAAAAGTGGACTCCTTTATAGGAGGAGAAAGTCTATGATCTAAGTACCATATATTCCATATATTCTTACATTCCAAAATGTAAGGCTGTGGCCCATTTTCTCCAGGAGTAGCCAACAGTAAGATCACCTATACACCAGCTTCTGTGTGCCAGGCCCTGTTCTTACAAGGATCGCACGAACTATGTATTATTATGACTATTTTAGATTAAAAAAAAACCCAAGATACAGAAAAGTTAAGTCACTGCCATCAAGACTGTAAAGATGGCAGAGACATTGCCTGGCCCTGCAATGAATACACTTAAGCATTAAACTTTAATGTATTTATTAATTTATTGGTTGACTTGAAAACTCTCAGGGATATTGATGAAATGCTCAAATGGCTGCTTATATCAATTTATGAATGTCGTTTCTTGTGCAAATTTCAAAATCAAATAGATCTGAAACAATTGCTCACTCTTACTTTCATGAAACAAACTAAATTTTACATCTTTATCTCCAATACCAACAACATCACAATGCCACGTTCTAAGCCATCCAGTAGAGTTTTCATTCCTTCTAAATTGTTTGAGATCCACCATTTTTTTGAATAGGTATGTGATATACCTTAAAACATAAGTGAGGTTGGTTTTTCATTTGTCCTGCAGATTCTTTACAATATCATTTACTATTTATAAGCTAATCTTCAAAATGTTGTAGTAATATCCAGTATTTGCAATTTTGAGATCACATATCCAAGAATCAGTATTAAATCTGTGTGAAACAGGAAAATTCTATAACTCCTCTGTTCCAGCTCCATGGCAGACCCTTACATCACTCCAAGCTGGCACAGTTTGAGGTCTTACTGCTTATGTTCCTTATTCAAGAGTACTTCATTGTTTAAAAAATAAAAGTAAAATGAATTGAGAGAGAACTTCATAATGTAAGATAGCAGTCCCCAACTTTTTTGCCACTAGGGACCAGTTTCACAGATGGGGGGGCAGGGTACAGTCTTGGGATGATTCAAGCACACTACATTTATCGTGCACTTTATTTCTAATCTAATGCCACTGCTGATATGACAGGAAGTACTGGTCCAGAGCCCAGAGGTTGCTTTTAAGAGACAAAAGCAACTTCTTCTTTGGTAGTTAACTCTGGCAGAACAAAATCTCGCCTAATATACAATAACCCTAACATCTGACAACCAGAGAAAAAGTGTGTGCCTGCACACACACACTCACATGCAGATCACTGATAAGCTAGTCAACGAATTTCATCACCTTAAAGAAAGACACCTGGCAGAGTGAGAAGCGTTCTATAATAAATCAGAATCACTGAAAGCTCGTCATCTGAAAGACAGTTGCATTTTTTTTCAAAATGAAAAGGTTTATGTGGGACCTAAAATAAACTATATAATCTTCCACAGAAATACTGAAGTAGTTGATTAATTAATCTATATCCTGTTGTCTGTTAAGAAACATAGCTTCAGGATGGCTTTCAAGTTATAGCCACTCCATTCTCATTTGAAACACACACACACACACAGCATATAATCCCTTTTCTGAAAAGCACACCTTTCTCTGAGAGATTAAAAAAAAAAATTCTAGATCATTTAGTCTAAGATACTTTCAATAAAATACAGGGCAACTGTCAGCACTGAGTCAGGTAACTGAAAAAGCACTTCACCTACAGAGTTTGGAATTTCACCATGTAGCATTTCACCTACAGAAATCCAACTCCTTTGTGCATATTCTCCTCGTGTTAGGAATAATCACCACTATTATTTGGGGTTCATGTATTACATGGTGAGCAATGTGGTGAATATGTGAAGACTGCTTGTTCTAATATATATAAAAAAGCCCAGATACTATACTTAATTGTTGGAGAAACAATGCCAACAAATAGCTCAAAGGGCATGTCCAAAGCTTCCAAGTACAAGGCTCCAAAACCTACACACTTTTCACTTTGTATCTTGACTCTAGAAATTTGTCATTTGGGGCCAAATTCTAATTCAGTCTTGACATCCATCTTCTTTCTCCCTTATTTAAACAGAAAACATCCAGAAAAACATTACACTAATATAACCATAGCTTCATTTTCTATTATAAGAACCAATCTAATAGGAATATTTTTTAGCAAAATTTGTAATTATTCATATGATAATAGTCATCAACAGTTACTAAAACTTGAGTTCTCATATTTTCTAGGACCAAGTGGGATCGATGCTCTGTAAAGAGTGATCCCCAGAGACGAGGTGGAGCCACTGGTGATATCAGAGGACAGGTTCTAGGACCAATTAGACAACAACCGTGATGAGCTCCCGAGGGAGTGTGGGCAGTTAACCCAGCTGTGAACATGCTCATGGGAATGTGGAATTAGGGAAATAAGCATTTAAAGTCAAGGGAAAAAAGATTCCTATGGGATCCACAGATGTCTTAAGCTGCCTTCTTTTCAAACAAAAATAAATATTAATAATTGGATTGGCAACAGAGCCTCACTCAAAATTAAAGATGTTACCCCACAAGTATTCTTCAGCTCACAACTGAGTTCATGCCTCTGGAGGATGACTATACAGAAGCAATGGACACTGTGTCCACACCCTACTTACTTATGGTTTCTACAGATGTGCCATGATCTTCTCCTCACATCATGAGAGGCTCTGGCAGAAGACACCGGAGCTCTGCGGGAAGGCGGGACTACTGAGACATCAGGCAGAGGGGCCTGGACCCTGGAACCCTGCTTAGAGGGTAACTGGCCACTAAGTGATCCAGAGTACTTGCTTCAGACTCTGTGCTGCTGCTGCTAAGTCACTTCAGTCGCATTCGACTCTGTGTGACCCCACAGACGGCAGCCCATTAGGTTCCCCCGTCCCTGGGATTCTCCAGGCAAGAACACTGGAGTGGGTTGCCATTTCCTTCTCCTCAGACTCTATGCAACAGAGAATAAACTTTCATTGTGCTTGAACCCTTGTGTTTGGTTTGGTTTGGTACAATGGCTCACATTATCTGAATTCATACAAATACAAATACGATGATACTTTTTTGTGATTTATTTATGAAAAATCTTCCATGGTGAAATTCCAAACTCTTTAAGGAGAAGTAGGATGACACTCTAATAACACCCTGACCTCACAGTGTCATGTATCATTCAGGTTAAATCTACATTGGAGGTCCTTTGCTTACTCAGTCAACCACATTTACTGAAAACCTACTTTATGCCAAGCACTGTTCCTGGCTTTCTAACATAGCAGCAAGTGAGATAAACTCCTTGCTCTCATGGATCTTACAAATAGTGTATGGAGACAAATAATAAAAGGTTAATGAAGAAAACTGTCAAATAGTGCTAAGTACTGCGTTCAGCAAAGATTAAGAGAGACTGACGTGACAGAACGGTGACTGGATAGCCAGGAAAGATCAAAGACATGACAATGACAGGAGAACACTGGTTTTTATATTCTCAGTTACTTCCTAAAGGGGCCGTTCTAATCATACTGCTTTATTAGATATATATACATCATTTTACTAGATAAATATACATATACATGCATACAATATACATTTTAGATCTTACACATATACATCTAATACACATGTATATCTTATATAAATATATATACACATATATAGACATACATCTGAGCCACCAGGGAAGCCACACAGATATATACACATACTTTATACATGTAACACATATATTACATCTCATATATTTATAAAGTATTTATTTGTGTCTGTGTAAAACAACAGAAATCTAGTATATCCTTAAGCCAAAGAAATACAATTACTAAACATCTTATGAAGAATTATTAGGCTCTCTATGCAACCACAAAACAAAACCAACAAGTATGATGGTACCCTATGACCCCAAAAGAGTATAAAATAGATTCAGGTTTGTTCAGCACCCTAGGGCTCACAGGACATTAACACCTGACCAAATTTCAATATGCAAATATTACATGATGGGAATGTAAGGGTTCCAAAATAATTATCTGTCTTCCAAAAGTACCACTTAACAGCTTTAATGGAAAATTAAGTCTAGAAGCCACCTACTTAGTCAATTGCTTTTAAGTACTCAAAAATTCATGGAACAGACTGATTGCTCAAGGGAAAAAATACTTCTATTGAAATATAAGCTATATTCTTCGGAAAAATAGGAATTCATAAAACTTAAGTTTCCCTAGGAAGAAACTTGAATGTATTCAAAACCCTTGATTCCATAGAATCCTTTATTTCTTAGCATTTGTGTGTGGGTTGTAGGATGGTGGGGGTGGGGAGGGAAGACCATCAAACAGGTAAGAATACATCACACAGAGGGAAGTAAACTGAAAGTGAAAACTAATAAAGGATATGGGATGTAGAGGGTGAGAGGTCTTACTGCTCAGATGTCATTTGAGTAAAGACCACAGTGGAGTGAATGCCTGCACCCTGCAGACACACATGTGAAAACAGGCATTTCATCAAGGGCACAAGCCACGGGCACGGCGGCGTTGGTGTGTTTAGGAACAGCTAGGAGTCAGCATCAGCCCCGAGAGGACCAGAGGGAATTAGGGCAGGGAGAGAGTCCATGGGAAATCACCTGGGGAAGCTGCGGGAATGATGCTGACTTTCCTCCTGAGTGAAATGGAAAGACTGCAAGGCTCTGAGCACTCACCATGCAGCATCATGAATTTAAACATTTTCCATAAATGGTTAACGTAGACGTGTATTGTTGCCATTTGGAGAAATATTCAACAGGAATTCCACATAACGTAAATACAAAGAAGATGTTTATTATAACTTGTACCAAGAGACCATCAACAAACAAGGGCCTCATAGCTCATCTTAGAGGATGTCCCATGGCAACGACTCAGCTGTGAAGCTGTACCTACTCTAAGTGCCGTTTCCGGGTACATTGGCTATATACCTCAATTTACTGAAAAATCCCACCCCATTCCTCTTATATCTATGTCACACACAAGAGGAAACTACCTAGATTTCAAATGATATCTCAGATTCTGCTGCTCGTGGTTCATTTCTAGATTTCACTCAAACACAACCACAGCTGCTGCTTTTCCAGTGAGGAGTATTACAACTTAGCCAGACAATAATCTTTAAGCCAAAAAATAATTAAACATTATCCCTCTTAAGTTATTCACAAAAAATAGTAGGTATGTGCCTAGTATTTATGTGTCTAGTATTATCAGTTTCTCCCTTTCCTTCAACGATAAAGATACTCATTTTAGCATTTATTTCCAAGGACTTCAGTGATAAGACATTTAATTTAACATCTATTTTCAAGGGCTCTGTGTGTCAGCCCTGGCACATCAGATAATGTCATTGCTTTCGCTCTGTCTGGAGGGCACTAGGGGAGAATTAACTGAACATTTGCAGTGCATTACTCATTGCCTGGGGCCAGCAAAGACACATGCTGCCAAAACTGCACAAAGGCTAACAGATTTTTCTTTTCCTCCAGTCTTCCTTTTTCATTTGTTTGTTTGCTTAGGCTGGTGAACCTCAGACAGCATATCACCAGGCAAATAGTACAAGTGACCAGGAAACAGTGGAGTACACGTGACCTCACAAGAAGACTCCTTCCTAACACCCTCACTTCCATCAATGCTCCAGCATTTCTCAGTTACTGTACTATACTTAGTCATTCAGTCATGTCCGACTCTTTGCAACCACGTGGGATGTAGCCCTCCAGGCTCCTCTGTCTATGGAGATCCTCCAGGGAAGAATACTGGAGTGGGTTGCCACGCCCTCCTCCAGGGGATCTTCCCAACCCACGGATCGAACCCAGGTCTCCCGCCTTGCCCGCAGATTCTTCACCATCTGAGCCAAGGGTCTATTTACAACATCAACTGAGCAACTGTCTTAGGAAGCATACTCTTCCTAAACGAACACCAACATCTAGCAGTCTACAGAGCTTTTACTTGTCTTAAACTTCAACTGCTTTCTCTGAACTTCTAAGTCTGTACATGTATGCGTATTCGTTTATTAATTCCAAGTTTAAATTGGGGAAACAGAATCGTATTAACCAAGAAGATACACTTGGGAATCTTATTACGAGTTTCGTATAATCTGTGGTGTCATTAGTGCTTGCATGTGCATGCACACACACGCACACACAGCATAAACCACCTGGAAACGTCCTCAGATACACACAGCTTACCTTCCGCAGCCTAGAAGTCACAAAGCCTCAATTCCCCCTCAGCAGAACCAAGACCTTAGACAACTGGCTAAGCACCCACTGTGCACCAGAGCCTCTGACGGGGATTTGCAGAGATTCTCCCACTTCATCTGACACCACTGGGACACCACCTTCTGCATCAATCTCTTATTCCCTTTCATCTCCTCTCCAAGTTGCAACCAAGTCAATGTCTAAAAAAGGACAGAAAAATACGCACCTGATCATGCCAATCCCCAACTGGTAGCCAGTGAGGGACCCTCTTGACCGCAGGGAGAGGGTCACAGCCCTGACCTCCGCACCCACCTCTTCTCCTGGTGATCTCTGCACACTCCTCTCAGCCCCTCATTCTCTGTCCTAGGTGTGGAAGCTCTTTGTGGTTATTTAGTAATAAATATCAGGCCGAGTTTATCTCTCCTCAGCCTCTGTTGTTCCTTTCTCCCAGCAGGACACTCTCAGCCAGGGCAACCGAATTCCTGAAGCCTTCTCCTGAAGGCGGGTTCTTGTCAGATGCTCCCAGAGCTCAATCACCCTTCACAGAAGCCACTACTCCACCCACCCCAGCCTTCCCTGAATGAGTCCAAAGGGCTCCTGTGTGCCTTTCCATCATTCTTTCCTGTGTCTCAAAGAGCCTGAAATGCAGTCACTGCTGAATAAACACACAAATCACTAACTATTAACCCTCATCTAGAGGTGAAGACTCTGAAGGCCAAGACAAAAGAATCAGGATGCCTCTCCCCACCCAGTTCAACAATCACTCCTGTGTTTCAGCAATTACAGGTTAAGACTGCCAGCAAAAAGTGAGAAGACAAGGAATAGAACAAGATAGACGAGATCATACTAAACCCAGGCTAACAGTAAGCATAGTAAAGCAATGTATTTAGTCTGGATTTCCTGCAAGTCAGGACAAAACTTGTGGACTCAGAACTTTTTGAGTTCCTGTCTGTATAGAGTCCAACAAAGGAACCTGGCAGATGAAGAGCGTTTGAACTCAGAACTGTTAAGATTCATCCATCTACTTAATTATTTAACAAGGATTCACTGACTGACTGCGATGAGCCAGGCACAGTTTTAGGAGCTTGTCATTTGGCAATGACTGGCCCTGGTCCCTGGAATTAACACTTCTGGAGGTGGGAGGGCTTCAGGGTGGAAGGTGAAGAAGGGTTAAGTATAATAAACAAATAAAAGAATTATACATATCATCGGTTCTATAAAGAGAACACTAAAGGGCAGGTGATGCGATGGACCGTGATACCTAGGACTTGGGAGACTATTCGGGATGGGGCACCTGGGGAGGCTGCTCTGAGAAAGTGACATTTGAGACAAGGGGTAAATACCCACAAAGGATCCAGCTAGACAGGGAACCAGGGGCGAGCTTGACAGATGGAAGGAACACGGAGGGCAGAGGCCCCAAGGTAGGAAGAACTTGGGGATGCTCAGGAAACAACCATGCTCCAGGTGACTGAAAGGCAGAGAAATGTAAAGAGGTTTGGGATAGTAGGAATCAGTCCTACTACAAAGAAGGCTTATTGTAAGAGCTATGGGAAGTCACTGGGGTTTTAAACAGGCAACTAACAGGATCCAGTAAGGCTTTCTACATCATTGTGTCTCGGTGAATGCAAAAAGAACATGTGTACCCATATACAATGGAATACCAATGGACTACTCAGCCATAAAAAGAAGGAAATAATGCCATTTAAAGCAACATAGATGGACCTAGAGCTGATCATACTAAGTGAAGTACTCAGACAAAGAAAGACAAATACCATATGATATCACTTATATGTAGAATCTAAAATATGACACAAATGAATTTATATATGAAACAGACTCACAGACAGAGAGAAGAGACCTGTGACTGCCCACTGGGAGGGAGTTGGGACAGAGATGGATTGGGAGTTTGGGATTAGCAGATGCGAACTGTTAGATGCAGAATGGATAAACAAGGCCCTACTGTATAGGATGCAGAACTACATTCAATATCCTGTGACAAACCACAGTGGAAAAGCATATGTACATGTATAACTCACTTTGCTGTAAAGCAGAAATGAACCCAAGAGCATAAATCAACTATACTTCAATAAAACAAATTTTTTAAAAAGATAAATCATTCTGTTGGGGTGGTGGAGAGGGAGAATGGAAATGGGAGCACTGTCAGGATGGCATGGGGTCTGCCTTCAGGATCAGAGCAAACAAACTTAACAACGGACTTTCAAAACCCAACCTAATGCTCACAGGTGCTTCTGGAACCAATTGGCTAACTTTCACATAAGATAAAATTCCAATTCTGTAAACTGCTATCGAGGTGATTGCCTACGTGCCACCGATAGCTACACCACTTTTGTAATTAGTTGTAGCCTCCTGTAAGAGACAGGAATTGGTCAGTGCCTGACCAAGTTTTCCAGGAACAAGGGGTCAGATTATAAAAACACTCAAGTTACTAACTACAGAGTGGTTAATTTATTAAATATCCTCACAAAATGAGTAATTATTTTGACCAAGCTCCTAACCAGCAATTAGCATTAGGAGGTCATAAATTACAACATGAAATTGTAGAAACAACACATGGCTCGTTCCAAGCGGTTTATGTGACTCAAGAAATCACTTTAATTCCTTACAGCTCTACCTCCTCACTCATGTGGAGGAGACGTAACAAGGCTTGTCCTGCCCACCCCACAGGGCAGTTCTGAGAATGTAGGACCAATGGGAATGAACTCTAGTAATAAAAAGCATTATGCAAATGCAACTTTTTGTATAAAAGAACATTATAGACCTAGAAGGGTTTTTAGGGATTTATTTAGCATAATCTTCTCATTTCAAAGTTGTGGGAACTGATGTCAAGAAACAGAATTAGCTGTGGCACGCCTGACACTAGAAGCCAGATCTTACTTTCATACAGTAAAATTAATTTGAATTATTTTCCAATTTTTCTACAATGTAAATTGTAACATTAATGTTTTTAAGTATTCTGAAAAAAAATAGTAAAAGGGAAAAGAAACTTCTCTTTGAAAAAAAGTTTATTTCTATTTATTCACTTATGCAAAGACAGTATCAACATAGGAAGGAACACACTTTTAGGTTTAAAATTAATTTTCCATTTTGAAAGGTTTAGGATTTTGTCTCTTCTTTCTACCTTACTCTTTTAAATACTTCAGTCCAACAAAAAAGCAGACAAATAAAAGTTTACTTTTTATTTTCCCTTACTTTTCTTAAGGTCATACTAAGATAATTAGAGTTGACTCTTCAGAGTTTAGGTATCATTTATGGTAATCTCAAGATTTAATCACAGAATAATACATGCAAGAATGTTACAGCATGCACACAAAACAAAGTACAGAGAATTTTAAAAAGAAAAAATTTCAGGGCGCTTTCAAATTCTGAGGCACAAGAAAGCCCTCTTGGAGATGCCTAAGTTAAAAGACTTTTATCTTTGGATTCAGAATGAAGATTATTATGGATTATAAAACAATGGGCACTGATGATGTGGCCCACAGAAGTTTTATCAGGACAGGGCGACAAAGAGCTCATTATGAGCTATTATGTTGTATAGACCAAAATTAAGGATTAGTAGGATTAGTTTTAGCCTTAACTTCATGATTTATGTATATGAAGACAAACACTCTTAGAAATGAAGGTAACTTTCATAATCTTAGACAGTCACGTTCCCACCACATAAAAACACAAGCAAGTACGTTAACCTGTTTCTGGCACTTTTAAGACCTTTGGAGATTGATCTTCCATATGATCTATATTAATATTCTTTCCAAATAGACTGGATCTCTACAACTCATGTTGTCTAAAATTCCTAAACAGCTTATACCAGAAAATTTTTGCTGCTATTTATTTCCATATTTTATTAATTTTAATTAATTATAAAATTTCCATATTTTATATAATATTAAAGAATTATATGACTTATTATAACAAAATTCTTATAAGTAACAGTATTAGTCCTAATTGATCATAAGGATTATCAGTGCATTAGGAAACATTCATGAGTTGATGTCTGCTGGGTCCTTACTGCCTTCAGCCTTTAGAGCTTATTCAGTTTCACCTAAGTTCATCTAGCCAAGGGGGAAAGAATCTTCTCAAGGTGAAACAATGATCTACTAATCCTGATGTCTGCCTATATCTGCATTGTTGTACTTTTTATTACTTCACTGGTCACATACAATAAATACTTATTAAAGGGCTTTTTCATGGTAAAAATTTCCTGGACACTGTAGATAAAGTGCTGTATCTCACAGTTGAAGTCCCTACACTTCTGAGGCTTTACATTTCAACAGGCACATAATAAATGAGCAGTCAAACCATAACAGCAAGAACAACACAGTCATAATACATCCCTCACAGATCATGTTTACCCTGTGCGGTAACAGAAATGTACGCGTGGCTACCCCGGACTCGCCTGGCAGGAGATCCTCCTGCACCTGGGATCAGAGAGTCTAGGAACCAGAAGGTCCCATGAGACTGAACTTGGGCAAAAAAGAACAGCTAGTGTAAAGACTCCATGGTTTGGTCTGTTCAATGAACAAAAGGAAGGTCAAGAAGCTGGGGGAGTGGATAAGAGAGGAAACTGAGACCAGTTTGTGCCCCAGCTCTGCAGGGAGTACAGGTTTCATTGCAACTACTAGAGAGTTTTAAAAGAAATGACATGGTCTGATTCATCTCTTTTAAGATAACGTGGTTGCTCTGTGAAGAATGGCATGGGGTAGTGCGAGCATAGCAATCAGGGAAATGCAGGAGTCAGCGGGAACAGTCCAAGCAAAAAGATGCTGGTGGCCTGGACCAGGGTGATGACATTGGAGAGGAACCAAGGTCAGGAGGATGGATAAACAAGCCTTGCGGAAGAGCATGGAGTCTGGAGTAACCCAAAAGACCAAAGGTAACTCGTGGGTTTGGGACTTTAATCTCTCAGTAAATGGTAATGTCAATAATGGGAGGGGAGGAAAACTGTACAACTGTAAGCCTTCGCAGCTTGCTTGGTTAGCTGGGTTTGTTTCTTGGGTTGGTGACTGAGAAAATACTCAGAAGTTCTATTTTGGTTGTATCAAATTCAAGGTGACACCATCCACGTCACATCTCTTGGGCAATGAAATATACAGTCTTGAATTTTATTATAATCAACCAATGGATGTCTGGTTGTATGTGTGTGTGTGGGCGGGGAACTTTGCAAAAGTTTTCACCTTCTTGTTAAGTGTTTCCAGGTTATTATATTCCAGGTTATTATATAAATAATAATAATAAATGATGATCCAGACAATTATGACAGTGAGGAAGAGGATACATTGTTCCTCTACTGTGATGAGGTAATGATTCTAGAAGTCAACAAACAGATGGAGGAATAAGAGGCAGAAGGTCTCAAATTTTCTGTCCCTTTTGAGCTAAGTCATTAATGTAAACATGTTAGCTATTGCTGTTGTTCAGTCACTCAGTTGTGTCTGACTCCTTGCAACCATGGACTGTAGCCTGCCAGGCTCCCCTGTCCATGGGATTTCCCAGGTAAGAATACTGGAGTACGTTGCCATTTCCTCCTCCAGGGGATCTTCCTGACCCAGGGATCGAACCAGTGTCTCCTGCATTAGCAGGCAGATTCTTTACCACTGAGCCATCAGGGAAGCCTCAAACATGTTACATACATACCAGCAAAAAGTGGAAGTAAAATGAGAATTCAATTATTTTAATGTAAAGTTAACTTCAACATCTTATTTTGCCTATGTCAGAAGAAGGCAGGGGCCTTTCTTGGTTGATTTGGGGGAAATGGTCCTGAAAGAGCAATGGTTATTCTCCTGGAGGTGCTAGAGGAAGTAAGAAAAGAGACCAATGAGCCGAGTCAGGAGCGTTCATGCCACTTTCCAGTAAAGAAACTTTAGCCTGAAGATGGTCACTCCTCTTAAATGAAAATACCAATGGTTTCACTGAGAAACAGCCTGATATGGAGTATGTTACACGCAGCATGTAAGAATTTCAGCACTCACACCTCTTCTGGCAGCAGTCTCAGTTTTGATGGCATGCAAATTTGGGGAGGGGGAGGGAGAATGAACTCATGGCTCAAGAATCTGGCAACTGCTTGAATTTCACTGTAAAGAAGCATCATTAAGAAGCTAGGAATCTGAGTCACTTAATATCAGGCTTCAGCTAAATTCTTAACTGGTTACATAACGCCACTAATTTTTAAGAACAAGAATGCATTTTTTAAAATGCCAAAGCTTTAGGATTTCCTGTTTTTCATCCTATAAAAATGTCCTGTCTGACCCCTCCAGATATGCAGCTACTGCTCACTGCTTTTTCCTAAGAATGAAAGCTCAGCATCTTAAGATCCATGTCCATTATTTCCTGACTCTCCAAAATCATGTCTTTCTTTAGGTTAAGTAACTTACCTCTCTATGATAATACTTTATGTCTATAAACTCAGGTAAAAGATAAAGAACCCCATTGCAAAAACTAACACATCACTAAAATCCCAGCTGGCTCACACATTATCAAATAACTGAGTTAAAAATGATAAATCAGTGCCTCAAATTCTGGAAGCTTTATCCCACACAGATAACACATTTGAATGAATAACAAAAGTTTTCACTCAAACTTTGACATTTTAGCATGAATTAGATAAAAATTTTGAATTTTGGAAAATGAACAAAGAATATTTCTGAAAATTAATTTTAAAAACCTTTTGAACTTCTGTATGAATAGCTTTCCCAAATTAACAATAGTAAAATCAGAAAAACAAATACATAAGTTCTATGCTTGTCATTAACCAAAGGCATCTTTTTGTGAGAACAAGTGCCACAAACAACTAACATAATTTGCTTAAGCTGCAAGAGCTTCTTTTCCCAGAATTTTAAAAGGTATAAAAAGAAAAAAAAGAGAGAAAACATATCATCACAACTTAATATATAACACTGGATTTAGAAAAACACGAAAGCAAATAACCATATTCTCTTACATTCTCAGCATGAAATTATCTTTCACCAAGCAAAAGGCATTTTTTTTGAACCGATAAAGCAATATGTACAGTTAAGAGGTATAGAACTCCCACATCCTGGCCTTTAAAATGTTCCTCTTCTAAGAAAGCAGCATTTATGAGTCCATAATGACTATTTTAAATCCCCTGAACCACAATGCAATAGAGAAATACTGTGTAGCATAATATATAATGGCATATTTAAATATGACCCCAAATCCCCTGCTTCCATAATCTGTATTAAGTTGTGAGCAAATAAAGCCATTTCTACCTTGATCACTTCTCTAAGCAAAGGTTAACTAGAAAGGCCAGCCTTAGGAAGAAACAGGATACATACCATGATAGTCTCTCTCGTTAGAAACGGCAGAAAGAACAGATTTAAATTAAGACTTGGTGTATAAAAGCTGAAAGCATAGAATTTGTATCCACATAATGAACTGATGTCTCCTCTAAAGACGTCAGATTGCTGTTCAGCTAAACTATCTAAAAATACCTCCTTGCAAACACACACACACACACACACACACACACACACGAAATGACTACAAAGACAGGTCTTACTAAGCAGCTCTGCTTGCACAAAATCACTTAATAAGTGGGGAAATTTTTTAAAGTACTTGTGAAAAATGAAATAGAAATTTTTCTTAGCAACTAAAATCTATTATGAGCTATTTTGAAAACCAGTACCAATCTGCAGAAAGTAGCTAATGATGAACCTGAAAGCAAATCATCACAGCTCTGTGATGTCCAACAGAGAGAATCATGTTCCATGAACTTAAAATTAGATAAGGGAAAATACATGTCTGAATCACTGTCAACACTCTGTTTAAAAACGAAAGAAGGGAAATTTTCTGGCTGGAAAGGGAGAGTCCAGTTCATGGATGCCACCGTGAGCCAGACCCTGTGCCAGACATGGAACCCTCACAAGCAGTCTATGAAGTGAGCACATTACAGACTAGGAAAAATGGTTCCGGACACTTAATTCACCTGCTTAACGCCTCACAGCCACAAAGAAGAGGCAGGACTCCAACCCACACAGGAATGACCCTGGAGTGCTATCATCTAACATTGATAACTGACACTCACATAGGCTTTACAGTTGGCAAAAAGATTCTGAAAGTATTAACTCTTTTTATATTGTTCTTATTTAAACCTCAGGTTTATCACCTGTAAGACTCAGAGAATCTCACTTCACCCCTAATTTCACTTTGATCACTGAAGAAAATACTATTATGTAAAGCACTAAGTAAAATAACGTATTACCATAATCATCCCTAATCTTCAAATAATGTTGTCGGGGAAAACCAGGTATTGTAAGCAAGATCTCTGTTGTGAATTGAGAAAAGAGAAACTTTCATGACTTGCTTAATAGTTGTACAGCTAGCCAACCTCAAAATAAGGGCTCAAAGCAAGTTTCTCAGTAGGTATTTTATTGTTCTACTAAACAAAACCCCTCGTCAGAATAGTTCCTTCCTTTCTATTACTATGGAGAAAGGCTCACAGCTGAAATGAAGACGATTTTGCTTAAAGGCCCTTACCAGTGCACCTGACAATGCCAGGCACTGGGGCAGTGGTAATGAGTGAGTTTTGAAGCACATGACACTTCACTGTGCATCCCTTTTGCTCTGACTCAGGCTAATGCTGCAAAGCCACTCGTTAATTTTATTATAAAGCAATTAAAGGCAGTATCTTTTTTCCCACAGCATCTTTGGATAATACTTGAAGGAGCGAACAAAGGACAGAGAAGAAATAATATATAGTAATGAATATACCCACGGCTAACAGCACCAGTACTTCATACCTGTGCCTTGAAGGATGTTCTGTAGTCTGGCCAAGGACGAGGCCCCACACACCCTCCTCTTTACTGAGGATGTCCACTGAACCCAGGCCCAGGAGCAGAGCCAAGACAAGAATTTTTTTTTTTTTAATATTGGAGTATAGTTGATTTACAATGTTGTGTTAGTCTCAGGTGAACAGCAAAGTGACTCAGTTATACATGCATATACATGTATTCTTTTTCAGATTGTTTTCCCATTTAGGTTATTATAGAATATTGAGCACTGTTCCCCATGCCATATAACAGGTCCTTCTTGGTCAACCATTTTAAGACACTGTATACATGTCAATCCCAAACAAGTAAATTGAAGATAAATATCATGTGTTACCACTTATAAGTAAAATTAAATATATATACATATATATATACATATACAAGACTGTTCTTAACACAAGGAAGACTATCATTGGATTTTAGATCACTTTGTGATGTTCAGTTGAAAGTACAGCTTTCTACAAGTTATAATTATATTCCACAATCCCAAGAGTATGTGTTAACAGTGATGGAGCCTAAAGAAAATGTCAAAATTATAATAAAGATGGACCTAATCATTATTCACTTATCTGTATTTTAAGATGGCTAAGACAATGTTGCTAAATCTGTGTGGATAAGAAAATTCTTTCATCTGGCCATATGCTAAAATGAGCTCCTTATAAATTACTTACCTAACTGGAAACAAGAGAGCAATCATATCATCCAAACAGTAAGTCAAAAACAGATTCTTCTCTATTTTCAAGTCTAAAAACAGAGTAATGTAAGAGACCTCTGGAGAACCATACAGATGGGAAATCTCAGATAAGCATGGTAACCTTCCTATAAAAAGCTGCATTAAGAAAACTTCCATGTAAAGAATTAGAGAATTTCTTCAATACAAAATTGTATCCTTGTGATTCTAGTCAACCTTGAAGGAGGATAAAATGCATTCCTTTTATTTCCTTCAAGATCAAAGTACTCTAGATTTTATGGTAAGAATGGTACTTACTACATCACGCATATTCAATCCTTTTGAAATTTACACTAAAGGAAATCAACTCAATCTAGGGGAAGGAATAACCTGATCTCAAACCTTCTGATGAGGACTATAATCGGCAGGGCACACAGAAAACAAAGCACTGGTCCAACCTGCAGTAACATAACAGGAGAAAATTTAGGTACTTCACAGAGTTTCCAAAACTAGATCCGAATGTGGCACATGTGTGAGCGTGTGTGTCTGCACATACAAGAAAAGACTGCCACTGGCTCCACCGTGAATCAGCTGCGTGACTTTGGGAAAGTTACTGTAGCTCTCTATGCTTTCATTTCTTTACATATAAAAAGAGGATTACATTGTTGTGAGGATTAAATGAAAATATATGAGAAGTATTTAGAACATTGCCTAAGAACATAGGGAAGCCTTCAACTTTAGCTACTAACATTATTGCTATTTTTTTTTACTCTAATATTGAATTGATAAACAGAAGGCAGCTTTCTGAGTATGGAACTATAGCAAAAATAAAGTAAACCAATTTACGGACAGGTCATCTAAGCAAAGGGAAAAACTAACACAGTCTCTGATTCACCTGCACGACAGACTCAATTCTCCTTACTTCCTGGATGCTGTATTATGCTTGGTTGCTCAGTCGTGTCTCACTCTCTGAGACCCCCATGGACTATAGCCCGCCAGGCTCCTCTGTCCATGGGGATTCTCCAGACAAGAATACTGGAGTGGGTTGACATTTTTTTTCCCCAGGGGATCCTCCCAATCCGGAATCGAACCCAGGTCTCCTGCAATGCAGGCGGATTCTTGACCATCTGAGCCACCAGGGAAGCCCACTTCCTGGATAAACAGTACCTTTAAAAAAATGTAAGAACTGTGCTTATGGGTCATGCTTTACTCTAAACATTTTATAGAGTTTACCTCTAATCTTCACATCACCCTTTATCTCCAGTTTACAAATGAAGATTCCATGTAGTAGGAAAGCTAAAGAACTTAGCCAGGTTCATACAACTTGTAGTGAAGCCAGAATATACTAGGTTGGCCAAAATTTCATTCAGTTTTAAGTAAAACATTAAAAAAAACACACACACATTTTTCACCAAGAGCTTTACTGAACGTATTCCCTAACTGAGTGAACTTTTCGGCCACCTCAATAGATCCAGGTTCTTGGCCTCTGGAGCCCTGCTCTGACCACAGGGCTACAGGTTTTACTAACCTTTCTCTTCATGTAACTTTCTTTGCAAAGTTTACAACTGGTCAGGCTACAGTTTTCATCTTCCACTCTGGTTACGTTTATAAGTGGGTTACTAGGAATATCATCACTTTCTCTGGGATATTTCCCTCCCCGATCCCCTGCTAAATTCTGGAAGCTCCAGTGGATCCCTGGATAGTTAGTTCAATGTATTTCAGGATTCAAGTTCCTCCAAGGTAGGAACAACAGCATCTTATAAATGATGAGAGTATGGTATTGAAACCAATGTGGGAGCAGGCATCTCCAACCATGTTTCACCTTGGGCTTCTCACTCTCCTATAAGGGCAACTCTGATGCACTACTTGAAATCTCCAGAATCTGTCTGCCTGAAATACCCTTAATGCCCACGTCCACACTCATCTACCTGGTGGGCTCCAGCTGCCTGGCACATTCCCTGCCTCCCATCTGTGAGACTTAGAGTGAGTGTCAGCAGGTCTCCTTCTTGCTCTCGTCTCTGAGTAAGTCTAAGACAGGGGCTAAGAACTGGCTCACAAATATCCAGGATCAAACACAGGACACATTTCCCTAAAACAAGTGTTGTACATTTAGCTCCACAACTTACTGCTCACTACAATTATTGTAATACACAAATACCGCTACATTAAGCACATCGTTATACTAGTGGGGCTAAGAGTACATTTCACAGATTCTAAAATGCATAGCTTTTAGGTCAATCCCAATCATATATACACTAGTGATACTATGTATAAAATAGACAACTAGTGACAACCGACTGTATAGCACAGGGAACTCTACTCAGTGCTCTGTGGTGACTTGAATGGGGAGGAAATCCAAAAATAGAGATTATATAAATAAAATCTTCTCTCTCTACATATATAAATACACACAGACACACATATACACACTACACAGAGCTGGCTCACTTTGCTATATGGCAGAAACTGCTCCTGCTTCTAAGAGCTTCAGTCATGTCCAACTCTTTGTGACCTCAGGGACTATAGCCTGCCAGGCTTCTCTGTCCATGGGATTCTCCAGACAAGAATACCAGACTGGGTCACCATACCCTCCTCCAGGCGATCTTCCCAACCCAGGGATCAAACCTGTATCTCTTATGTCTCCTGCATTGGCAGGTGGGTTCTTTACCACTAGCACCACCTGGGAAGCCCATGATAGAAAGTAACATCCAATAAAATTTTTTCAAAAAATAAAATTAGTTTCTATACACACACAAAAAATAAATAAATAAGATAACACAGCTTCTTTCTTATTTTAACATCTTTGAAACCGGGATCCACCCCCAGAAAAGTCTGACAAGAAAATACTGGGTCACTGACAATCAGGTGAACCAAGCCATTACAATGTCTTAAGATTGGTCAACTAGGTGCAGATCAACAGAGACAGCGTGCCTACCAGCTACCCTGAAGGAAGACCTAACACAGAGCCCAGACTTCAGAGACCAAAACCACGGACACGGGAATCCCGCGTCACACTTTTAGTTCCTTTATTCTACAGTGAATGGCTTTTTAATTATTACATAAGTTGACAGCATTAGACCAAAGCTCTCTGACCTGACATTCAAAGGCCTCTCCAGCATCAACCCACATCCCCCAGGTGCCCCTCCACACCAGTCATGCCCGTCCACTCATTCTTCCTTGCTTGAATATGGACACTTAGCTTCAGTGCTTGCGCGTACTCTGTCTTGCAAAAAGCTCCCCCTTCCACCACCCATTTCCTTTTATCTTGTTTCCTACCCCTGTTTGTGGCAGTTAAAGTCTTATTTCCTTCTCTGTCTAGCTGAATTACATGTGACAGTCCTGCCAGGGCTCTCCTATGTATTTTCTGTCCCAACTGCTCACCCAGCAATTAAATACATGCTACTCCAACCAGATGCATGATTTTCAAACCATATTTTTAAATTATTTTTATAGAAACCTGGATAAAACCCACAAGAAAACATTCAAAATACATTGCTTCATTATTAATCTTCTCTTTTCAAAAGACAATTAAGTAGAACATATAATTTCAAAACAAACACATTAAACTTAAATAAACAAAGCACAAGAATAATGTGAGTAACTTTTTCTAATTTTTTATTCCTATAACAGTTCATGTTTCACAATGATTTGAGAATGCTGCTGCACTAGTCAAGGGTGTTCTTACATAAGGATGCATTTCTTTTAATCCACATACGTTCGTATCAACACAGACTTCTTACCAGCTACTAATTTAATGAGTGCTCAATTTATTTTGACATTTTATTCCACTAATACTGAAGATGCTTTTATTAAATGAGAACTACAATCTATATTCTCTTCTGTTCTCTTGCTCTGAGAAAAAATTAGGAGGCATATAGTTTATCTATGGAGAAGGCAATGGCACCCCACTCCAGTATTCTCGCCTGGAAAATCCCACAGACGGAGGAGCCTGGTAGGCTGCAGTCCATGGGATCACTAAGAGCTAGACATAACTGAGCGACTTCACTTTCAGTTTTCACTTTCATGCACTGGAGAAGGAAATGGCAACCCACTCCAGGGTTCTTGCCTGGAGAATCCCAGGGACTGGGGAGCCTGGTGGGCTGCCGTCTATGGGGTCACACAGAGTCAGACACAACTGAAGCGACTTAGCAGCAGCAGCATAGTTTATCGATAGCTCTTTTTCTAGAGCAGAATAACCTTTTCATTTAATAGCACTACAACCAACTTTTGTGATGCTTGTTCACCAAAGACATTCTTTAAATCTGAGTTACAAATCAGAGTGTTAATTTTGAGGGGAGGAGAGAGGCAAAATAAAACAGCAGAAGTCTAGAAACATGCCCAACTCAAAGGAACACAGAATTTCAGTGATAAAAAACACATTCTACAGTGGAATGGGAAAAGGAAAGAAACGTTGTCACAGATGTTTATATTTTCTTCAGCTATTTGAACGTTCACTTTTTCTTTTGACACTTTTGTAACTTAAAATTTTGCATAAACTTCAAGAAAAGCACAACAGTACAACTACAGCAGGAGAAGGCAATGGCACCCCATCCAATTCTATCTGAAGCATGTCATCTATTTGGAGGAGGAAATGGCACCCCACTCCAGTACTCTTGCCTGGAAAATCCCAGGGGTGGAGGAGCCTGGTAGGCTGCAGTCCACAGGGTCGTGAAGAGTCAGATTCGACTGAGCAACTTCACTTTTACTTTCACTTTCATGCATTGGAGAAGGAAATGGCAACCCACTGCAGTGTTCTTGCCTGGAGAATCCCAGGGATGCGGGAGCCCGGTGGGCTGCCATCTGTGGGGTCCCACAGAGTCGGACACAACTGAAGTGACTTAGCAGCAGCAGCAGCATGACTACAGCAAACTTTATTAAAATCACGCTGGATTCTTTTTTTCCCATATTGGAATGGAATTCTAACACTAATTAAAGAAGCTCTCAAGTAAATAACGTTTCCCTCAATTTTTAATTTCTATATATTTCATATGCTACATTATCTACAACACACATGCCATGTTACATATTAACATATATTACATGACAAACTTTAACATTATAAAACAGACAAGGCAGATTATGTCAGAAGTTTCATAATAGTTAAAATGTGTCTCTCTCTATATATATATACACAATATATCTGTCTCTTATACACATCTATTCTCCAGACAAGAATACCAGAC
>SJYC01080605.1:0-17111 GCA_006408675.1 Madoqua kirkii | reverse complement strand
TATATATATACACAATATATATATCATATGCATGTACAATATATATATATATACACACACTACAAAGATATGTATCAAAATGTTACCAATGATTTTATCTGGGTAGTAAAATGGTAATGGTCCTTTTCCCATCTTTATCTGTTTTCTATTTCTCTTTAATAAGCATATGTATAGCTACATATTTTTTAATTTTTTAATTATAAATTATGAACAAAACAAATAACAGACAAACCACAGACCAAACTACCACCTAAACAGCCATAACACAAGACAAAACAAGCAGTAAAATTTAGTGTTATCTATTCAAAGGGTACCTCTTATAAATAAAATGGTTTAAAATTATTTTTATATTTGGGAAATGTTGCTTCCCTGTTGGCTCAGCTGGGAAACAGTCCCTCTGCAATGTGGGAGGACCTAGGTTCGATCCTTGGGTTAGGAAGATCCACTGGAGAAGGGAATGGCAACCCACTTCAGTACTCTTACCTAGAGAATCCCCATGGACAGAGGAGCCTGGCGGGCTAGAGTCCATGGAGTGGCAAAGTGTCAGACACAACTGAGAGACTTTCATTTTCACTTTCAGGTAAATGTTATCCCTAAAGCTGATCTGATATATGATCTGGGGACTTCCCTGGCAATCCAGTGATTACAGTCCTGTGCTTCAATGGCAGGAGGTGTGGGTTTGATCTCTGATTGGGAACTAAGTTTCCTTATGCTGCATGGCATGATCAAAATAAATAGTATGATTTTGACATTTGATTATTTCCACAAATGGAAGTTTTCAATAAGAAACACGTGTGTGTGTGTGTGTGTGTGTGTGTGTGTGTGTGTGTTAGTTGCCCAGTTGTGTCTGACTCTTTGCAACCTCATGGACGATAGTTCGTCAGGCTCCTCTGCCCATGGAATTCTCCATGGAAGAATACTGCCACCCACTTTTCCAGAGGATCTTCCCCACCCAGGGATCGAACCCAGGTTTTCCACAAAGCAGGCAGATTCTTCACCATCTGAGCCCCAAGGAAGTCATCAATAAGAAATAGGAAATCATAAGAAATATGTTAGTATGAAGGTATTATAAAAAATTCACATTTTTAAATTGCCATTTAAAAATGAAGAAAAGAAAACAAATAAGTCTAGAAAAAATTAATTTAATCCCTGACATTCTCAATTACTGGAAACCTGACATGTGAATTGTACCCATCCCTCAATTTCTGCAAACCTTGCACCCTGCCCTATTAACCTAGCCACTGTAGCCCAGTAACTATAGAATCCTTCTGAAGTCTTACTGACATCCCTAGGCAATCTTTTTCACTAATATTAAAGGTACTGTGAACATCTCAGTTCCAGAAAACTCAGAAATTCTACATGGTATAACACTCCCACTTAACTCCAAAGTTTTCTTAATTACTGAGAAAAATGAAAAAAAGAGTGACTTCACTTATTAAAAATACTTAAAAAGAGTAAAATTGTTTGGCTGAACCCATCCTTTTTTTTCTTAGAGAAGAGAGACAATCAAAAGATTATAATTATATACCTTTTCTATAGCCATATTTCACTGTCTCTTATCCAAGACATGATGGTGTACACTGGAACTTAAAATTAGTGAAATGTTGACCTACTGGAGATAATCCATAATAAGGGGTTCCCATCTTAATCTGTATTTTTCAGATCTCTAAATTAGAGCTTTCCCAGCTGAGCCACAAGTGAAGCCCAAGAATATTGAAATGGGTAGCCTATCCTTTCTCCCGACCCAGGAATTGAACCAGGGTCTCCTGCACTGCAGGTGGATTCTTTACCAACTGAGCTATGAGGAAAGCCCCTGCAATGTGGGAGACCTGGGTTCGATCCCTGGGTTGGGAGGATCCCCTGGAAAAGGGAAAGGCTACCCACTCCAGTATTCTGGCCTGGAGAATTCCATGGACTGTAAAGTCCATGGGATCGAAAAGAGTCAGACATGATTGAGCAAACTTCACTTCAAAATAGAGCTATAAGAAAATAAAATGATTATCACAGAAGATCACACACATTTTCAGATATCCCTGAAAATTGTTATTGTTACAGTTGCTAAGTCATGCCCAACTCTTTAGACCCCACGGACTGCAGCACGCCAGGCTTCCCTGTCTTCTTCTATCCCCTAGAATTTGCTAAAATTCATGCCATTGAGTCAGTGATGCTATCTAACCATTTCATCCTCTGCCATCCCCTGAAAATTAGCCTCTGCCAAAAAACTTACAGAATTCTAAGCTTTTTATACATATGTAAATTACATATAAGTTTTGGACCAATCATATTTACATAAACACACACACATGCATGAAATAACATATATACAATACATATGGGGGTATGCTTTATTTTACAATCAAACCAAGTCAGTATTATAAACCAGTAACGTACTTCTCCATAGTTCACTAAGAATATGTACCTTAGTAGTTCAAAAATGTTTTTCAGATTGGCACTTTATTGATCAAATGCTGTAAAGTGAGTCCATGCCCACGATGGCTCTGAGAACAGCCTTATAATGAATATGCAGCATAGGTGATGAAGAAGGCATGGTATACTGATACAAAATGAGGAGATTTGTAGCATGTGGGGATATTTGCACAATGTCTTAAAGTATAAACACTGGAAGTTGGTGGATAAATTGTGCAAATATGACCTATCACAAACTGTACAAAAAAATAAAATCCATTGTTATATATGGCTTCCCTGATGGCTCAGTGGTTAACGATCTGTCTGCAATATAGGAGACACAGGAAACACTAGTTTGATCCCTAGATCGGGAAGATCCCTTAGAGGAGGAAATGGTAACCCACTCCAGAATTCTTGCCTGAAAAATCCCATGGACAGAGGAGGCTGGTGGGCTATAGTCCATGGGGTCACACAGAGTCAGACACAACGCATAAGTGAGCATATACAAATACATATCCTTATATTTAATATATACTCATAGATAGATACCGATATGAGACAGACAGAACACAGAATAATTTACATAAAAGATCCATACCAGGGACTTTCCTGATGGTCCAGTGGCTAAGAATCTGCCTTCCAGGATAAGGAGAAGGTTTAGTTAGGGAGTGTGGGATGGACATGTACACATTGCTGTATTGAAAATGGATAACCAACAAGGATCTACTGTAGAGCACAGAGAACTCTGCTTAATGTTATTTGGCAGCCTGGATGGGAGGGGAGTGTGGGAGAGAACAGACACATGTATACATATGGCTGAGTCCCTTCAATGTTTACCCCAAACTGCCACAACATGGTTAATCAGTTATAACTCAACACAAAATAAAAAGTTGAAAAAAAAAAAAAGAGTCTGCCTTCCACTGCAGGGGACATGTGTTTGATTCCTGGTCAGAGAACTAAGACCTCCACATGCCACAACTAGAAAGAGGATTGTGTGCAGCAATGAAAACTTGATACAGCCAAAAGTAAATAAAAGGAAATAAAGATTTTTTTTTAAAGACCCATTCCAGAGGTTTGGTCAACAAGCAGAAATGGCAGAGGCTGACAACTGGCCCGTTCTATGTGGCCAGGGTGTTTCCAGACCAGCAGGAAAGGGGGTGGCCAGGGACCATGGGTCTGAGAGGCCAGTGTGTGCTACGGTCTGCAGAAGGACAGGATACTTTATGGGGAGAGCTCTCTTACATCATTTCTCTACGTGCTTAAGTGTGTAAATGTGCGTTTACGGTCTCGTGTGTTTTTGAACAAGCTTCTTATCTATGTTCCCCAAAATAGACACTTTTATTTAACTCGATCTGTGTAACACCTAAGGTAGGACTAATAGTCCTGGCATTTTAATACTGTACATGGAAATAATCATAAGCATGTGTCAGGTCTCCAAAAATAAAGACCATGTCTTAATGGTGAAGAAAAATAAGGAGGTCATAGAAAGGAAAGATCTTAGAACAAAGAAATTAACAGAGACCTGGAGGACACTGACTTTCATTTAAATCACACACACACACACACACACACACACACTCACACACTTGCACCCCACTTTCTCTCACAGGTATTTCTCTCATCCAGACACTCATTTCCCTTTGTTTTTAAAATCTTATTTTTTTAAGTTCATAACTAAATCATAATCCAAATAAAATACATGGATAATGATAAAGTGGTCATTTGTTTTTAGTAGGAAAAGTTTTGAAAAGACTGCTACATACATAAGTTACTTTTTTCACTAGGTACATAAAGTAAGGGCTTCCCTGGTGGCTCAGAGGTAAAAAACCCACCTGCAGGGGACGTGGGTTCATTCCTTGGGTTGGGAAGATCCCCTGGAGAAGGAAATGATAACCCACTCCAGCATTCTTGACAGGGAAAATTCCATGGACAGAGAAGGCAGGTGGGCTACAGTCTATGAGGTCACAAAAGAGTCGGAAACGACTCAGTGACTAAACAACAACATAAAGTAAGCACTAAAACATTCTTCATCAAGGATTTAAATTAAATAAAAATAATTTTTAAATGACTATTAGGCACAGGAAAAAGAAAACTTGAGTCATCACTCTTAGAAGGATTCTTAAACAGATTGCCTGAATAAAATATTTAAGAGTATGGTCAGGCCTAAAACCAAGGACTAAAGAAATTTCAGGTCATAGTTCAGGGATAATTATATCTGCTGCTGCTGCTGCTAAGTCATTTCAGTTGTGTCTGACTCTGTGCGACCCCATAGACAGCAGCCCACCAGGCTCCTCTGTCCCTGGGATTCTCCAGGCAAGAACACTGGAGTGGGTTGCCATTTCCTTCTCCAATGCATGCGTGCATGCTAAGTTGCTTCAGTCATGCCCGACTCTGTGCGACCTCACGGACAGCAGCCCACCAGGCTCCGCTGTCCACAGGTTTCTGTAGCCAAGAATACTGGACTGGGTTGCCATTTCCTTCTCCAATTATATCTATGTGACCAAATTTACAGAGTATTTACTTTGGCTTAAATACCAGCATTTCAAACATATGACATTTTAAATAAGAAATTAAAACTATAGTTTTTATTTTACCATGATTAAAGAAGTAATTGATATTCTAAAAATATGCATTCTGAGAATTCTCTTTTCCACTAATTTTAATTGGTTTTATTTTTATGTACTCTGTATTTAAATGGGTCATTACTAAACAATATTTAAAATCAAAGGTGGAAAGTATGCTTCTTCTTTTGACTAAAAGTAAGGATTTTTCTTTAACACATCCTACAATGGGACAGAGCTTTCTTCAATCTTACCCAATATAAGCAGTTATACAACACACTGGCAAGTCCCTACAATTTATTTCTTTACTTCTAACAGGGTAACAAGATCTATTATTTGTTGCCAGGATTTCTTGGCCCAAATCCAAGACAAGATGACCTTGTCCTTGAATAAAACAATAGGATATTGCTTCCTCTCAGGCTTCTGTGAGCTAGCACGGTGGAAAACCTCCCCCAAGAGATAAGTTTATTTCATCTCAGGAAATATATCTGTCATAATAGACAAAATGAAGATCAGATAAAGAAGAGGTGGAATCTTAACCCAAAAGAGGCACAGTCTAACAGCTATGATTAATCTCAGCACTATCTTCCACACTGCTAAGGAAAATGCATCAGTAAAATTATATTAAAAAGACACTACCCAGTGTTTATAGACAAGGTCAGACTGTCACGGTAGGATAAAAGCAATTTTTAAAAAATGAAGTTTTCTTAGATCTTTTCTAGTCAAAGACAGAGAGTTGGGAGTCAGAAAAGAGGTGGTTGGTTAATTCCTTTGCTGGACCTTCATGGCCATTAATTTGTCAGATTAACACCTTCCTCTGCCACCTGTATTGCCCTATTCTCCCTGACATAATCCATTCCAACAGTGATGATCTCATTGTTTTTCTCATAACCTCCTAATTCCTCATATCCTTGGAAGCCTCACTTGTGACTCTTCCATCCTAGAAAAGCTTCTCTATTTTGTATTCTCAACAGCTGATAAACTTTTTCATTCCAACTGTATCCTTCACACCTGGTACCAGGAAGATGGATAATTCACTCAAGATATAATGTCTCATCTAACTGTAAAGACCAAATCAATTACAAAATTAATAAAATTAAGAATTACATATTAAGTGCCACTGAATTATCATTCAGAGGAAGCAGAGATGAATAGAAGCAAGGAGCAAATGAAAGTCAAGCGCACAGCACTGCAGGCTGAGAAGCAAGCAAAAAAATGAGCCCTTAGTGTCTGTAATCAGAGCATCTTGTCCTAAATGAAAAAGGCACAGGTGGGGGGAAAAATGTGCTCTTAGTTAGAGAAGGTAGATTACAGAGGGTCTTGGTGACCAGTAGGAACTTAGGCTCATAAAATGATGACTTGTGGCTACAGATGAGTCAGGGCCAGTGTGGACTTCAGAGAGACGGGGCTGTGAACAGCCAGGTCAGGGCTGCCCGTGGAGCACAGGTAGCCAGGGGCAGGCCGTCAGAAGTTACAAAGGAAGAAGTTGAGGCATCAAGTTTACGCTGAAAGAGTTAAACAGCAATTAAAACTGTTTGGTCCCAACAGGACCAAACAAAGAAGAGCAGGAGGGAAAGGAATCGGGCCAGATGCTAACTGCTCCTGATCATCCCAACTCCAGCCTCAAGACAACATCCAAAGACACCAAAGCACTATTTTTTTTTAACACTTTAATTTTCTTTTATTATGGTAAAATATTGAAAGCATAAAATTAACGATTTTTACCACCTGTAAGTGTACAGTTCTGAGGCATTAAGTACACTCACAATGCTGGGCAACCGTCCACCTCTAGAATTCTCTCATTTTCCCAAGGTGAAATTCTATACCCACAAGAAGTAGTCTCCACTTCCCCCTCCTCCAACCTGTAAAATCATCATTCTACTTTTTGTCTCTATGAATCCGACTGGTCTAGAGACCTCCTATAAGTGAAATCATGCAGTGTTTGTCCTTCTGTGATGGGCTGACAGAAGTATTATTATCTATCAGATAGTTTTATAAAACTATGTTTTTAAAAGTTTATAAGATAATTTTGATCATAATATATGAACTTGGAATGTCACACATACCAGGAGAAACAGGAGTAGCAGGAGAAAAGCAAGCATTTTTTTTAAGTTGTGTATTCCAATAGTTCACATCAGTTCTGATAAGCATACAATCCACACAACTGATTTAGATTAAACTGGGCCATAGAAAGCAGTGGGTAAAGCAGGGCTATGAAATCACACACCTGGGCTCCAGTGATGCTCCACCACTTACTGCTGCTGCTGCTAAGTCGCTTCAGTCATGTCCGACTCTGTGTGACCCCACAGACGGCAGCCCACCAGGCTTCCCCCATCCCTGGGATTCTCCAGGCAAGAACACTGGAGTGGGTTGCCATTTCCTTCTCCAATGCACGAAAGTGAAAAGTGAAAGTGAAGTTGCTCAATCGTGTCCGACCCTCAGCGACCCCATGGACTGCAGCCCACCAGGCTCCTCCGTCCATGGGATTTTCCAGGCAAGGGTACTGGAGTGGGGTGCCACTGCCTTCTCTGCCACCACTTACTAGTCCTGAGGAGAAGTATTTTTTTAACCTTTCTAATGCTCATATTCAGCATATCTAAAAGGGTGATAATAAATCTTTCTTTAGAGGGTTGTTATAACCATAAAGTCAGGGCATGTGGTATTGTGCCTGTCACACAAGTGCTCAATAAATGATAGCTATCACTGTTTATTCTCTGCATTTAAGTAGGCATTTTCTTATATCAGCCACTTTTTAAAAACGATCATTTAATCATAACTGAAGTCTCACTTATTGTAAGTACAGAGCACTACACATATCAATAATTCTACCAAAAGTACAACTGGAAAACAGATGATCAGTTCAGTAGTATCAAGCTGACTTATTTTAACGGACTCATTTAAAAAAATGTACAAAGTTTCTAAGTCACTCTATAGGGCACAACTTTCAAAAGCACACTTAAGGAGCCCTCCTCCGCTAGTTCATCCAAAGTGAGGGTGAAAAGGCAGGTGGAAGGCAGAACAGCTCGTAAACAGCTCGTAACAACCTCTCACATGTCACCCTAGGTCTCCCCCAACTTACTAAGCCTCTGTAGTTTTTCTCATATAACATCTATTAACATTCTGAAGAAGATCAGCCCTGGGATTTCTTTGGAAGGAATGATGCTAAAGCTAAAACTCCAGTACTTCGGCCACCTCATGAGAAGAGTTGACCCACTGGAAAAGACTGATGCTGGGAGGATTGAGGGCAGGAGAAGAAGGGGATGACAGAGGATGAGATGGCTGGATGGCATCACGGACTCGATGGACGTGAGTCTGAGTGAACTCCGGCAGCTGGTGATGGACAAGGAGGCCTGGCGAGCTGCGATTCATGGGGTTGCAAAGAGTCGGAGACGACTGAGCGACTGAACTGAACTGAACAGTCTGTGTACCCCTAGTGTCCCATAGTAGTCTACTGGAAATTCGGTTTTATCATACATTTTAAAATGCTAATTATCTCTTATTTGTCAAAATTCGTCAGATCACAAGACTCCCCTGGAGAGTGAGCATGAGGTGGTGAGAAGAGAGCCCAGATGTAGGAGAGGTCTTGGTGACGCCCAGGTGTTCACCTCAGTATTCACGCCTGGCCAGGTGGAGAGGACCAGTGAGGAGAGGTGGCAACACAGATAAAATACACTAGTGTAAAGGGCTAAATGAGGCCCCCAAACTCGTGCACATGAGAAATTCGAGAATGTTTAATGTGCGGCTGTGAAGGGTCAGCAGCTGAGACGACACACAGAGCAGGATGGGGCAAGAATCAAAAGCCCCTAAGACCCTGAAGACTCTTACAAGGTACAAAAACTGAGTTTACTCCCTGGGCTCAGCCACAGCTATAGCAAAAAATCCCCCCGTGTAATGGTGTTGCCTTTCACCATCTCACTCCCTTCTGAAGTCAAAGAAACAAAGCCACTTAACAGCCACAAACTTTTTGAAGAGGCAAAAAATGGAAATTACTTTTGACATTACTAAGTTTTACTCATGTAAAATTAGCTCTGACATTATCCTCGTGAAAGCTCATAAAACCTCACAGGGCAAAGAGGGGCGTCCCACTCACATTTGCTCAACAGCTATTTACTGAGTCACCTACTGTGTGAGAGACGGAAACTTATTCCCCTGTTCAACTCCTGCACAAAATTAAAATCTTAGAAGATTCTCCTGTTTCAACTCCTGCAAACATTCAGATCTTAAAAGTCTGCTCATTAACCAGCAGAGCCTAGAGAACCAAAGGCCTCATCAACGAGCACCAGGTAGCAGGACCCTGACAACCCCGCCCCAGAGGCTGCTCTGGACAGAGAACTCCCGGTCTTCAATCTGTCAGAAAAGTGTCGTAGGAGACACCACTGAACGTTTTCTAGACAGCACTTGACTCACAGAAATCTTACGGCTAGGGCTACTTTTATCAAAGCATTACCCTGGAATCTAGTAAAACATAAAGCACTTGTCAGGAAATAAATATGCTTTTGGGAACAGGCCTCTATGCACTGTTTGAGTGGTTGAACAGGTAATACCATTTTCACAAATGTAGTCATAACTTTTTCCTTCCCCACCAGTAAAGACTTTAACAATCTTCTCTGCTCATTAAAATCATATTATTATTGGGACTTCCCTGATGGGTCAGTGGTAAAGAATCTGCCTTCCATTGCAGGGAAGGCAGGTTCGATCCCTGGTCAGGGAACTAAGATGCCATAAGTAATTACATTATTATTAATTTCAGTAACCCCATCTCTCCATTCTGAGAGAGGACCAATGAAAAAGGTAATAAGGAGTCTGTGACTTGAACTCTGCTTCTAAGGTTCCTCAGGTGCTGTTTAAGGAACGTGCTTACTGGTCCCTGGAAAACTCCAGAGTGCAGAGAAGCTTCACGTCAGAGGCCCTGTTAATAAAATCTAACCAGAGTGGAACTTCTCTATAACCACATTTCTTATTAGTGAAATTAAGTATAAGGCTGGTCTTTTTTTGGATCTGATCCGAAGAGATTTAATTAGCGAGGTACCACAAGGATCTCATTACAGCGGGGCTGGGCTCCAAGCCCTGCATCATAACTCGCTTCCAACACAGCCACAGCCCGGGACCATCCATGGCTCCCACCCTGGGAGTGCACTCGCAGCGCCCCAGAAAGCCTCTCAGATTTAGTTAATAATGTTGTTCATGATGGTGAACAAACAAATCCAGGCATCTAAACATTCTAATTCATGGCCTTGTCTATACATTTTCAAAGCCTCAGTGATTTATCTCCATTTTCGAAGTTTAACATCTCAACCATTTTAGTATACATAAAAGATAATTCCTATAGACTAGTAGAATACTCACCAGATGCCAGGATATAAGAATAGGTGTTTTAAAAATATTTAGACTAATGACTATATCACTGCCTAAATATATGCATTTTCATTTGGGACAGTTAAATATACATATTTACACATATATGAATCAATGTGATGGCAGCAAACTTCCAACATGGTGATACGAAGGCAGCAAAGTGAGAACTTGCATTCCTGGAGCAGGAGGCTGGGACTTGGGATTAACCAGAGAAAAGTGTTTCTCGCAAACAGCAGTAGCTGCCTGTGGGATTTCAGCATGACAAATGCAGGGCTGACTCATGGGATCAATTATAAAGAAGCAACACTCGTGGCATTAAAAAGAACCTTGTGTTCTCATCACCTGTTAATACACATTAAGAAGTCAGATGAGTCTCACTGATCGTTTTATTACCAAATCAATAGCCAAAGCTCTCCTCCTCCCCCAAGCCTACATGTGAATTCTGTACTACAGACGCCTGTTTCCAATAACCTTTTTGTGATCTCTCATGAAATTCAACTCTACGAATATTTTAAGAAACTATTCAAGTATTAAGTTAAAGCTGAATTATCAAGCTTTAATTTCTGATTATAAAAAGCAGCCATCCAGAATCTACCAATGCTCGTGATCTTGCTTTAAGTGGACTACTGGTCTTGGCTTAAAAAAAAATTTTTTTTTAATCACAATAAAATTGGAAGAACAAGCCAGTTGTAACTTACCCTCCCTCCTCCAAGCAGAATGTCATACCCTCTAAAAACCGTGCCCCCCCTGGAAGAGAAGCAGTGATCATCCCCATTTTAAAGCCGTTCTCGATGACGTGCGATGGAAGCAGAAGCAGCATTTGAGGTACTTACTGAATGTTTCTCCTGCTGGCCCATAACTCCATGGTTAGCTGGGATTGCTAGTGGTTTCATAATGAAGAAACATATGCTGGGCTGAATTTACACATCGTGTAACAGTCTCTCATGGACGGCAAGTCACCCTTGACAGCAATGAATTAAAAGAAAAAAAGAAACAGAAAGCAAGAAGAAGGAAAAAAAAAAAAAAAGGAGGAGGAGGAGAGTCAGCTGCAGCCTCAAGTCTCACTACCGGTGAGCTGAAAACCCTCACACTTGCGGACCAGAAAAGGGATCTGCCCGACCCTGCTGGTCTCCATTTTTATAACACAGAAACTCTAACCATCTCAAGCTATGGCGAGACCCAGGAAACCTTATCCAGCTTTCAGTCTTCCCCGAGAGCAAGATCTTTTCTGAGACTGAAGAACAAGAGGCAAAAGAAAAGGAGGAAAGGAAAAAAAAAAAAAAAAGCTAAAATGGCTGACTGCACACAGACTCCTCCAAAAGGCTTCCTACAGAATGATATTAGGGTGGTGGAGGAACCAGTCTCCAGCATTCAGCCAAGCATTGTTAACACTCTTGTCTCATTTGCAATCACATGTACGGACCCCTCCGACCATGGTAAAAAGAAGAAAGAGGAAGAAAGAAAGAACCAGGGAGAGCGTGTGAATCGGGACCTCCTCCCTGGCTGCCAGTGATGCTGACGGAGCAGTGACCGGTGATCTCTGTCCCACTCCACTAACCAAGTTTGCACAATTAATCTCAGCGGCATGACACTGATGGACATTTGATCTAATGATGTCTGTCCCTCACACTCAACACAACCACGACTGCCAGCAAGAGAGTCACTAACAGAAACACAGCACATGCACACACATACACAGTCTCGAGAAGCAGGAGTCTGAATGCAATACACCAATATAATTACATTATTGTGCTTACTTTGGAGGACCATGGCTGCAGGCAGTTGGCATAGCAACGCACAAGGAAAGCCATTTCCTGGGTAGAGAGAAAGCTTCCTTTTCTAAATAAAAAATTCCTCTTAGGAAACAGGCGGCATTGCTGCTTCCTGCAGAAAGCAAGACACTGGAGTCTGTCTCTTAACCTGCAAGGCTCACAGTCAATGCAGTTCTAGTGATGTAAGTGGATTTCTCCCTCGCCCTCCCTCCCCTATATACACTGAAATATTCAGCTCCAACGGTACACACGTTCCTTAAGGCTCGCCCCCTCCTCTCCTTAACCATTTCACTCATTAAGGTAGCGATGGACAATTCAGATAAAGTAACGTGCTCTTGCCTGTGTTGTATCAGCAGCTGTAGGTTAAGCAAGTCTCAGAGGGGTGGAATCCATTGATTGCTGACTCCAAATAATATCACTGAAGACAGGGTGGGAAGGCAGAGCAAGGACTTACTTGAACAGCTTTGAACTAAAATATGATTTTTTTCACCAAGGTGAAGAAACAAGAATGGATGTGACCACTTTCCCCACCCTCAAATATCGCTGTGCTATAGGAAACCACCAAAAATTCACAAAATGCAAGCTCTGTATAAATTTAGAAGATGTGATTTTTCACAAACACCCATACATATGCATGCGCGCGCGCGCGCGCACACACACACATATAGCACCTTACAAACAATATCAAAATAAACCTGCTCAGGATTAAAAAAAAAAAAAAAAACAACTTAGAGGCAGAAGGTTGAAATTTAATAAGGTTGTATTATTCTGCCACAGACTCTGAACTCCACCCAGGTAAGTAGGTTATGTGAAAAGAGAGCATTATAGTAGACATCTTAATCTGGAAGCCCGGGTCCATTTCTCACAGTCACCTCTACCCATAAATGGAGTACATAACAGAAAATAAATACAGAATATCTAGCCACTGGAACAGTTGACTTTGGAGCTGCTGGCGCCTGCCTACTCCTGTTTCCCTCTCTCCCTACCTAAGCCACACCCACCGCGCTTATCTTCTTTCCTCCCCTCACACGTGAAGGTAGCCGGGGCCCCCACACCTCTATTTTGGATCCCTCTCCCCCAGACATGCCCCATTCACAGACTTCTTATATTATCCATTACCCCTTCTCTCCCACATATACTCAAACCTCTCTCTCACCACCAGAGGTTCTCCACACTGACTTTTCAATCAGTCAGGTCTCTCCCATCTCAAAAGCAAAACCAAACCTAGAAATCCTGCCGAGATCCTGCATTCTCCTGAGGTTACCAGGCTACTACTGTCTGACGGCTTCCCCACTTCACAACCTGACCTCTCGAGGAATCACCTGCTGTGGTTCCATCACCTCTCATCCCACTGCCCTCTCGAGGGAGGACCGCCACGGTCCTGAGGCAGGACTGAGACATTGGCAAGTCACCCTTAACACCCTCTCCACATCCAACCCTCCACGATATGCCAGTAATGACATTCCCTCTAAAACTCAGACTTCTCTTCCTCTCTGTCACTAGCATCACACTCCAGTCATTATTTTTTTGCCTGGAAAACTGCAGAAGCCTCCTTGGGAAACTCTCTGGGTTCAGTTCTAGCTTCATCCACTCAACCAGTTTAACAAATAACATCTGAGATATTTTAAAGACTAAAATCTGGTCATTTCACCTGAATCCACTGAGCCTCCTTTTCCATATCAAGAGAACCCATAGCTTCCCACTGCTTCCTTGAAGAGGAAGAGGACCTTGTGCACCCTATTTCCTCTGCTTTGACTTCTCTATCCCGACTGACTCTACTCCACTCCTCAACAACACCCTGGTGAAACGCCCTCAAGTTTACGATCATAGTGCGGATCACTTCCCTGCCATGCTGTGACTTTACACTCAATTATTTGAGCAGTTAGTATGTGCTTACCCTACTACACGCCCTTGTCTATGAGGACTGGCATCATGCTTTCCTCTGTGTCCCTGGTATTGCCGTGCACAGTGTGCTACATGGTTTTTGAATGAATGAAATCCTCAGTGACTAGGAATGGACCCTGATGAGATCATATTTGATCCTGTAAACCAGTCTCTATCAAAATACCAAATATCTTTCTATAACAGATGAATAAACTACTTAAAGTAGTCAGTGCTGATATTTGACAAAGGAGAAAAGGCAATGTAATAGACCAAAGATAGTCTCTTCAACAAATGGTGCTGTAACAAATAGACATCCACACATAAAATAATAATAATAATCTACAAACAGGCCTTACACTATCTACAAAAATTAACCCAAAATGGAACACAGACCTAAATACAAAATGCAAAACTATAAAACTCCTACAAGACAGGAAGAAATGACCCTGAGTACACTACTGCCTTTTTAGCTACAATGCCAAAGACATGATCCATGAAAGAAATAATAGATAAGCTGGACTTCCATAACATTAAAAACTTTAGCTCTTTAAGAGACAATATTAAGAGAACTAGAAGACAAGCCACAGACCGGGAAAAAATATTTGCGAAAGAGATCTGATAAAGGACTTGTCCAAAATGTACAAAGGACTTTTAAAACTCAACAATAACACAAAGTTTGATTTAAAAATGGGCCAAAGACCTTAATAGAAACCTCATCAAGAAGATGTACACATGGCAATAAGGACAAGAAAAGATGATCCACATCTTACATCATCAGGGAAATGCAAATCAAAACAACCATGAGATACTGCTACACACCTATTCAGTTTAGTTCAGTTGCTCAGTCGTGTCTGACTCTTTGCGACCCCATGAATTGCAGCACGCCAAGCCTCCCTATCCATCACCAACTCCCGGAGTTCACTCAGACTCACGTCCATCGAGTCCGTGATGCCATCCAGCCATCTCATCCTCAGTCGTCCCCTTCTTCTCCTGCCCCCAATCCCTCCGAGCATCAAAGTCTTTTCCAATGAGTCAACTCTTCGCATGAGGTGGCCAAAATACTGGAGTTTCAGCTTTAGCATCATTCCTTCCAAAGAAATCCCAGGGTTGATCTTCAGAATGGACTGGTTGGATGAGCAAAATCCAGAACACTGATAACAGCACCTCCACTGGTGAGGAGATGAAACAGCAGGAACTCTGAATCACTGTCGACTGGAAGGCAAAATGGTACGCCACCTTGGAAGGCAGAGTGGTTTCTAACAGAACTAAACATGCTTCTATCTGACAATCCAGCAACCCAGTCTTTGATATACACCAAAGCAGTGGAACACATATGTCCACATGGAAATCTGCACACAGATATTTAAGCTATTATTCATAAGTGCCAAAACTTAGAAGCCATACCAAGATGTCCTTTAATAGATATATGTATAAATAAATTGTAGTATGTCAAGATAATGAAATATTATTCAACACGAAAAAGCAACCAGCTATGAAGCCATGAAATGACACAGAGAAACATTAAGTGCATATTACTAAGTCAAAGTAGCCAATCTCAAAAGAGTACGTACAGTCCAACTATGACATTCTGCAAAACGCAAAACTACAGAGACAGTAAAAGATCAGGGGTTGCAGGTGGGAGTGACGGGGTGCAGCTAGAATGAAGAGGTGGTGCACAGAAGACCTTTAGGACAGAGAGGAGACTTTTAGGACAGAGAAAATACTCTGTATAATATTAAAATGATGGATACATGTCTCACTATACATTTGTCCTAACCCATCTGCACAACATCAGGATTGAACCCTAAGGTAAGCTAAGGACTTTGCATGAATATGGTAGGCTCATCCTTGGTTTTAAGAAAGGATGTACCATTCTGGTGAGTAAGACTATGATCCATGGGGGAAGAGATACCTGGGAAATCTCTGTACCTTTTTCTCAATTTTTCTGTAAACCTAAAACTGCTCTAAAAAAATAAAACCTGGAAAGAAAGTAAAAGCTAGAACCAAACCAAGTGTCCACCTATGAATGAATGTATATATAAAGTATGGCATAATTTATACATACGATAGTATGTATAAATCTTAAAAAGACCAAGATCTTCACAAGCTACAGCAAGGATAAACCTTGAAGATACTATGCTAAGCAAATAATTTAGTCACATAAAGACAAACACTGTATGATTCCACTTATATGAAGCACCCAGAATAATTAACTTCATAGTCAGAGAGGAGAATGGTTGCTGTGAGGCGCTGGGAGAAGGGAGAAATGAGGAGTTACGTTCAATGGGTACAGAGTTTCAGTTTGGTAAGAGGAAAGCATCCTAGAAATGGATGATTATGGCTGCATAACAAGGTGAATGTACTTAATGCTACTGAACTGTACACTTAAAAATGGTTAAAATGATCAATTTAAACATTATGTGTATTTTACTACTACTGTCACTACTACTACACACACACAGAGAAAGTCAACGGCAACTCAAGAATTAAATGATCAAGTCACACGACGTTCACCACCTAGCCCATGTCCCACAGGTTCCGATGGCAGAAGCCCCTCTCCAAGATTAAGTCAAATAACCGCCATGCTGATGGCAGCCGACCTTAGGAAGAAAGTTTCACGTTGCCCGTTCTGGCAGAAAAACCTGTTACTTCTCCTAAGGAGGAAACTAAGCTCATCGGGGACCCTGGTAGATGAAGTCAGAATCACACATCCTCAGACACTGGATGCTTTTTTGTGCTAAGACTGCTGTGATTTCTCTCCCAAGCTGGCTCCACACCTACAACCTCCACATTTTGAAAAATACACAAAGGCAGTACTGAAATTCTACTATCCATACTACCTTGCACATAGAAAGTTAATTACACCAGGTTATGATATGCCAAACAGAAAATATGAAGGTTTAAGAGAACCCAGTATTACAGGTTTTACACAAATAAGAAAAAAATCACACTTAGGCTGAATTTAGTTACACTTACCCTATTTCTTAACCATCGAGGTTTAGCAAATAGCACTCAATAGATTCAGCTACTGAAAAGGGACCACGTAACAACTCTCTGCCTGTGTTGGGAACGTCTGTGTGTGTGCAGGCTTAGTCATGCCTGACTCTGTGACTCCATGAATGTGGCCTGCCAA